>JAJPUD010003409.1:101205-183298 GCA_023553655.1 Myrmecobius fasciatus
TTCCTTCCTTCCTTCCTTCCTTCCTTCCTTCCTTCCTTCCTTCCTTCCTTCCTTCCTTCCTTCTTCATCTAATTCAGTATTGGAAGCATAGGGCTACTCCCTCTGTTTCTGATCTGGGCTGATATACTTAGTGTGGATAACTGATTAGCATAGCCCACCAAGCTGGGAATCTTTGAGTTCAAGAGATCCATTAGCTTTCCTTTATTTTTTTTTCTTAAATAGATCATCTTTTGACTGATTTGTCCCAGCTAACTAGATACTTTGAGTTTATGTAACTATGCCTTACAAATGAAAAGTAGTCAAGATGGTGGTTATAATATTTCTGGCCTGTCATAGAAGAAAATAAATTTTTATGAGTTTCCATTCTAATTTTCAGACTTCCGAGGTTTCTGGTAAACCACTAAAGCAAGGTTCCTGTTTTTTTTTTTTTTTAAGTTGTATCATTGTCAAAAATATCTCTGTCACTTGAATACTTTGGATTCTTTAGCATTAGTAAAATATTCACTTTCCTATTCACATTAGACACAGACTTTAAGTTTGATACTCCTTTCAGTCACCCAGGTTCACAATTTCATTGTTATCCTCATGATTATCCTCAGTTCTTTTATTTATTTTTTTAATCTCACCCCACATATCTAATCAGTTGTCAAACCTTATCCTCCATTACAAGTTTTCTCATATATGTCCTACTTTCCACTCATGCTGCTACCTCTATAATTCAGACCTTAATCATTTCTGGCCTAGACTATTATAATTTCTCTTCCTGTCTCAAATCTCTACTCGCTCCAATCCATTATGTCAAAGTGATTTTCAGAAAATATTGTCTGTCCATATTCTAATTCAATAAACTCCAGTGGCTCCTTATTACTTTTAGGGTCAAGTATAAACTTATCTGCCTTTTAAAGCCCTTAATAACTTGGATCCTTCTTAACTTTCTGGTATTTTAATATATCACTTGATTCCTTGTGGTATACAGTCCAGCCATTCTTTCAGCTCACTGTTTCTAACATGATACCCCATCTCTATATCTCTGTGATTTTTCACTGACTATCACCCATACCTGAAAGTTCTTGTTTTTAATTTCCAACACATAAAATCCCTGGCTTCTTTTAAGATTCAGCTCAAATCCTACCTTCTACAGGAGTATTTTTTTTGGTGTCCCCAGTAGTTACTGTCTTCCTTTCTCAATTTATCTTTCACTTATTCTGTATGTATCTGTATAGAGGTGATATCTCCAATTAAAGTGCAAGCAGAGACAATATTTGTCTTTTCTTTTTATTTCTAGCACTTAACAGAATGCCTAGTGCTCAGTAAGTGTTTAATGAATGTTCATTCATTGATTCATTGAAAAATAACATTAAAATTTAATGAACTAAACTTATTTTCTCTGTTCCTTTTTTATTCTGGTGTCTAATAAATATATGGCAACCAAATAAAGAAATATTGACTTGAAATATTTGTGTTTTGTACTTTTTTAAAAACACAATTATGGAGAATGCAATTTAAGAAATATCAATATAAATGTAACCTTTTTTTCCCCCTCCATTAGTTGCATCACGGGTGCTTAAAGCTTCCAAAATAACATTTGAAGTCTCTTCTGAAATATATTTTCCAAATCTTGATCCATGGAATTAAAAATATTTTTCATCTCTACATAATATGGCTACCTCCAATGGTTGAATTTCTAAATCTCCATGGTGGGTGATTATTTGTTTTGTGTGTTTATACAGAAGAGAGATGGGCCTATAGAAAATCACATAAAATTTTTTTATTGTCAATCTCAGTCAATCCTTCTCAATATTTGATGCCCACTGGGACCGTCAATATATCTTTCCTCAGTGTCAATTTTCATTATCATTCCCCCAATAGATGAGTAACTTTAGTTGTTTCTATAATGACTGATTTTCTTATGCCATAATTTTTGTCATTCCTTTTCCCATTTGTCTATAAAGTGGTAGTTTGGGCCTCAATTTTCTTGGCTGCACAAGTCTCAGGTTTACTATATGAAACTTCAAAGGAATCATTTTTATATTTTTTCTTCAATCTCCTTAAATACATTTACACCCCTGTGATTTGGCCCAAGGTAAATGCAATATAATATTTACTCCCTGTTGATTCTAAAGCTGCTGGTCTAGTTCAACAATAACGACACTCTTAGCTTCAGTTTTTGAGATCCTAACTTTTATTGAGCCATACAAGGGATGCTGGTCATTTGTGAGAGATGCTGTGATATCTGATTGTGAATGCAGTACTAGATTATTTTTGCATTATGGGGTATATTTTCAAAAGTATAATCTCTATAAACTTATTTTCCTCTAAAAATGGAAGTATTCCTTGGAATCATAGATTTATAAATGAAAATGGCCTCCTTTGAAAGCCATCTAATCTGATCTCTCTATCTTTAAAAACAAGGAAACTGAGGCCCCAGAGAAGTTAAGTGCGTTGTTCACAAAGTCACACATATTAAGTGGCAAAGCTCAGATTGGAATCCTAGTCTCTGATTCCAGGAGTAGTATTCTTTTCATGGTACCATAGGAACACAGCTAAAGCTTATGATGCATTACAAATCTTAGGAACATAGCATGGCAGTATGAATTAAATTTGTGCAATTATCATTACTTCCAATAAGGTTACCATTTAATTATTGTATCATGACTGCAAAAGTCACTACTGCTGTGTGATTTCAAAAAGGCATTTGAAAGGAATGCTTTCTCCAGGTTTACAAAGAGAAAAAGACAACTTCTATAATAACAATAATCAATGACTGTTAAATAGTCAATTAGCAATAATTAGCAATAATTAGCATGTCACATAGTACTTTAAGGTGCTCAAAGTGCTTTATGTATGTTAGCTCATTTGATCCTCACAACAACCCTCTGAGATGGATGATATCATCTGCATTTTATAAAAGAAAAAAATTACTTTCTCAAAAAACACTCTTTTAATTTGAAAATAGGAAGATTTGTTTTGACTCTGATATTAGAGTAATGAAGCAAACATGATTCACTCCCAGTGTCCATGCATTGCTCATGGTGATCTCAAGGAGATAATTTAAATGACTTGTCCAAGATCATATATTTAGAAATTATCTGAGGTGAGAGTGAAGTTAAGGTCTTCTCCTTATATCCATTATTCCCAAGATTAATAATGAATGAGGGAGAAGTGGGGGATAACCAAAGGGAAGAAATAGAGACAGAAGAATGTAGGTCTGACCTCTTTTCCTCACTAAGAGGAAACAGCACTTTCAATGCTACCTTTTTTTTGTTGTTGTTGTTTAACTTCTTTCCTTCACCCCTACCATGGTCCTCAATTGTTCCCATTAGGAGAAGTTGGGAATTAGACTGAGATTTCTCCAAATTAAACTGTAGGTAGTGTACTAGATTAATCTGGAGTACCTCAGTGCAACATTTCCTCCACTCTGTCTTCCCTTTCCATTATGGTCCTTGGAAACATGTGGGAAGAACACTAGCTCTGAAGACCAAGGATGTTGGCAAAAATTTTGCCTCTAATTTACACTACTTGTGTAATCTTGGGAATTCACTTAACTTCCATAAGTCTATAAAATGAGAAGGCTGGCACTAAGTGGTTCCACCAAACTCTTGATCTTGTTAATAGACAAGATTCCTATTAGACCACTTTCTCATAAACTTCCTTCCATCTTATATTCATAGAAAATTGACTTCCTACTCCCCAAAGGATACTGAATCCCTATATACTCTCTTTAGCAATGGATATGTCTTCCTTTCATTCCTTTTCCCTCTCTTCCAGAGCCTGTCATTTCAATCATCTCATATCCCTCTCTTTAATCTTCAATATCTCTTTATCCATTGATTCTCTGTCCATTATTCTTGAAAAACAAAATCTTTTTTTGACCCTAACATCAGCTCGTTATCATCTGTTTCACTACACCACCTCCCACTCTCACAATCTGCATTCTGTCCTTGCCATTCAACTGAAACTGCTTTCTCCAAGGTTAATAATAATCTCCTAATTATTTTTTAATTCAAAGGTCTTTTATTCTCCCCTCTCAGAATCCATGTTTCTTATATCTCTGCAGTATGACATTGTTGATCACTCCCCTTCTCCTGGATATTTTTTTCTTTTCTGGATTTCTGTGGCATTGTTTTTTTTTTTAATTCTCTTTCTCTCTAAGGACAACTTCTTAGTTTCCTTTCTATATTATCATACATGTTGTCCTACTTGTGTGTAGGATTTAGTCTGACTCCTCTTTTCTTCTACTTTCTTCATTGGTTAGCTCATTAGCTCCCTTGGATTCAGTTATTATCATTGAGCAGTTGATTCCCAAATCTGCATATCCAGCCCTCTCTCCTTTCTACTAGATAACATGTATTAAATACTTATTTTGGGTCAAGCTAAGTTCTGTGGATATAAATATGAGTGAACAAGACATTCCCTCTCCTCAAAGAGTTTACAGTCTGTCTAATGGGGAGGACAACACATCAAGGAATGGAAGTAGTATGTCCACTTTGATGTATTTTGAAAGTGGTGACAAGGAGTTACATGAGGTCTGAATCCAGTCAAAATGAGGTGAAAACTCATTTATCAGAGTTTGCCTTCCCAGGGTGCAGAGTTCAAAGTTCCATTAGCAGATATTGGGGTCAAGGTGAGGAAGAAATAAGGTAATGGTAATCAGAGGAAGTATGATTGAGAAATGGTGACTGAGAAAATCCTTTATTATTAACTAGATGTTAGAAATCTCCACTTGGATATCAAATAAGCAACTAAAAATCGATATGTGAAAAATGGAACTATTTTTCTTCATAAATTCACTCTTGTGTCTAACTCCTCTCTTTCTACAGGGAGCCCAATTACCACAGTAACCTAAGTTTATAACCCTAGAGTAATCATTAACTTTTCCCTCTCCTCTTCCCTTATTCACTTTCATTTAATAAACATATGTTAAACCTATGGATCTGGTAATGGAGGCTATAATTGTTGTTTGTGGACTTGCTTGTTTGGAAAAAGTCATCACAGGGCTGGCAGTTAGGGTGATGAATCTTTCAGCATGAAAATTCTCAAGGTCACAGATGAGTTGTTATCTGAATGGGAAAAGTCAGTATTCACACTGATGGACTCACACGTCATAGGAGTGTAGTTATCTGTGTTTGTTCCTTATAATAACCTTTAACCTTTTTTTTCATTCTTTTCCTTTGAAGACTCTAAATTCTATGAAAGTGGGAACTGTCTTATCCAGTCAGTTGCTAAATATTTATAGGAGATATGATATAGATGATGATCTAGCAAAGGAAATTCAGAGGTATTAAGATGTGCAGGAGAAAAGAAAATGAAAAAGCTGTGTTATGGAAACCAAGGGAGGAGAGAATTTCTTGGAAGAGCAGGTGACTAACAATGTCAGAAGCCACAGAGAAATCCTAATGGAAACTGAGAAAAAGCTCTCAGATTTAGCAATGTTGGTAACTTCTGGGAGCAGGGCACAAAGGGGAGAGAACAAGAAATTTTTAGGTACCTACTATGTGCCTGGTGCTGTTAAATACTTTATTATCTCATTGAGTCATCACGATTGTGAGAGGTAGGTGCTATTATTATCTTTATTTTACATTTGAGGAAACTGAGACAGAAAGATTAAGTGACAAAGAGAACATTTTTAGTCAAATGACAGTTTCAGTAGTAAAATTTTGAGAGAAGAGTATCAACAAGGCACATCAAGAATGTATCTGATGCTGTATATTTAGCATCCTTAAGGCTTCTAGCAGTGGTTCCAGAAGTTGAAGTCAATCTCTTCTTCCTCCCCCTCTCACCCACCCCAAATGACTGTATCTTGCCTTTATGACAGTTTTATAATCTATATAGTGATACCTCTATTAACAAATCTCTAGGGAATGAAGCTACCTTCTGCAAGTTGCAGGGAATTAAAAGAAAACTTCATATGTCATGAGAAGTAAGCTCTTGGAGCTGGCAGCTGCAGTACAAAAATACCTCATGGCATAGTTTGTCCCTGCCTCGTGGAAGGGAAATAAGGCTGACCTTAGGCAAAATTGTGCTCTCTGAGCAGTTTCTTGGATCTCTGGTCTTCTCTTCCTGAAGGCTGATCCCTTCTAGGTACTGGTAACTGACTCAGAGATTTTTTCTCGTTAAAGAAATGTCAGGTATCAGTGAGGAAATTAGAGCTTTAAAGAAAAGGTGAAGTGAAGGTGCTGAGGGGTTCTTCAGAAATAACACAGCCTGCTGGAACATCCCCTGAAGGAAACCCAATTTGGTCTCTGTAGGGTGAGATGAGAGAGAAGGAGTAAAGGGAATGCTACATAATCTGACATAAGGTGAAAATGAGATTCGATTATTTTTCTTTTCAACCACTGAAGAGACAACTTGGAGCAATGTATGGAAATTGAAGAGATAATTTTAAGCTTGATATTGAGAAAAAAATATTCCACTGACCCCAATAAATAAAATAAAATAATAACAAAACAATTGGAGGCAATTGAATAAAAGTTATTATATACCATTTGGGGGCAGATGTTATAGAAGGGATTCTTGTTTAGGTATAGTTAAACTACACAGCCTCTGAGGTTTCTCCCAACTCTGAGATTCTTTCCCCCAAGGGACCCCATTCTATATACAATTGATGGATGATCAGGGTTGCCAGGTTGCAGCTACTGAAGGGAAAGAATGTGTTGTTTTCCTCATTAAGTCCTTTTGGGATTTAGAGCATCTTCTTGTCTGACTGCCAAATCAGACTTGGTCTGAAGACCCTCCATTCAGGATTCTTATTTGTTTCCTTCTTTCCTGGCAGGGGAAGCTAGATGGCAGAGTAGATAGAGTGTTCTAGCTTAGGGAAGACCTGAATTCAAATGTAGTCTCGCATCCTTACTAGCTATGTGAACGTGGCAAGTCACATTACCTAAATTGACCTCAGATTCTACCTTACAGGATCTTTGTGAGAATAAGCCCTAAAGAGTTATATAAATGCTAGCTATTGCTAGCTATTTTTATCAGGTTTCCTCCCCCCAATTTTTTTAACCATAAACCATGAGCCTTGACTCCTAACCGTCTTCCTCAAGATTTTTCTTGTAATAATTTAAAGACTTTTATACTCTGATTTCAGCCTAAATCGCCAGATTTATTTCTTATTATTCCCTCTTACTCATTCCACATTCCAGATAGTCTGTCCTATTATGGGACAGTCTGTCCTATTTATAAAATTTCATTTCTTGCTTTCATGCCTTTTATAAAAGTTGTCTCCCATGATTATAACGCTCTCTCTCTTTCCCCCTACTTCTTAAAATCTGCTACTCCTTCCAAGGCTTTCTCAAGCACAGCCTTATATCACAGATCTTTTCCAATTTTCCCTCACCACTCTTGCCATGAAATTTCTTTGTGTTTGTTTCTTTTTGTACATATTGCTTTTCTCTATAGAAGGTAAGCTCCCTGAAGACAGAAGTTATAATTGTTTTTGTCTTTGCATCCTCAGTCCCTAGCATAGTACCTTGTCATGAAAGTCACTTGATAAAGCCTTATTAATGTTCCCTAGCTGTGTGACCCTGGGCAAGTCACTTAACCTCAATTGCCTCAGCAAAAAAAAAAAAAAAAAAAAGAAAAAGATAAAGCCTTATTGAATTACATTAGAATGTATATCTGATATTTTAAGGGCACATTATTCAATGTTATTTTTGTATTTAATGAGTTTTCCTACATTCACTCCCTATCACCCATCACTGGGTTTCTTGGCATGCATCTCTTATACATCCTGTACTATTTTCTCTTCTAATTATTACATCTGGCAAAACAGTGTGTTGTTTGAAATACTTTCTTCATTAATAGTGAAATCACTATATTGGAAAACCATTGCCAAATATTAATAGAAGGACTATTTATCATAGAAGATTGGGAATAAAATAGGTGTATCAATTTGGGAATGGCTGAACAAGCTATGATAAATAAATATAATGGAATTTTAGAAAGGAGGAATATGATGGTTTCAGAAAAATTATGAAGACTTGTATGAATTGACACAGAATGAAGTTAGATGGCCCATTACAACAATCTATATGATAACTACAACAATCTCAAAGACCTCAGAATACTCACCAAATCTGGGACTAATCATGCCTTTAAAAGACTGAGGATGAAATATACCTTCCACCCTTTGACTGAGAACTGATAGACTAGAAGTCCAGAGCCAAAAATACATTTTCAGATATTACTAACTCCTTGAAAGGTTTTATTTGACTATACATATTTATTATAAAAGAGCATTTTTCTCTGAGAGTAGGAGATTGTGGGGAAAGGTTGGGATAGTTGATAAATATTTTTGAAAAAGAGAGAAAAACAGTGAGAAAGTGTTCAATTACTTATTGAAATTAGTTAATCTGTAATTGTTTCCTAAAGAAATTCTGTTTTTATTTGTTTTCAATACAAATTTGAAAATTTTTTTAAAAGAAAGGCAACATTCATATATTCTGTCTGGTCTCTCTCATTTTTTGTGAGAATGTGACCCAAGTTTTTTTTGTGAAAAATGCTTTATACTAATTGTTCTTATAGTACCATTTTCATAAATACTCTTTCTAAAGGCTAATTGACTCTTTATGACTGATTATCAATGGAAAGTACACAAGTAGAGGGTCATGGCCAAGAATAGTTTAAACTACAGCCCCTTAGCGTTATGTTTAGGAGCATGAGGTAGAGTAGTACCTATCTCTCTGGGGATTTCAAACCATAGTTGTTAGTGTTCGGAAGAATAGTCTCAGAAGAAATGGGTTGCTATCCCATAAAAACTTAATCTAGGATAATTTTGGGTCCTTTTGTATTTTCAAGGACTTGCTATCATGATTCTTTTTCTTGAATTCTGATTCTCTAGTTTGTAGGAATCTAGCAGAGAAAAATTAGTATTTTCCATCCTATTTGTGCTTTAGAGATAGGGTTAACATGAATGGTTCTGTTAAATTGTTTGCTGAAATCTTAGGTAAACTCTGTCCTTTGAAATATTTGGCATTATTAGGTTACTTATCTAAAAAAAATCCTGTCAAAAAAAAAAGGAAATAAAGTTAAGTCTGGCATGACCTATTCTTTTTGAAGCCATGTTGGCTATTAGAGAAATTCAGTTGAAATTCTTTGTAAGCAAATTATTTTGGCTGGACCAGGTGACTTGTAAAGGGAATTGGTTTGAGTTAATATATGAAGACCAGACTGTGGAAGGTCATGGATTCTAGGTTGAGGAATTTGAATTCTATCATATACACAGTTGGAAAGCCATTTAATTTTTTCAAGGTTATCAAGACATTAACAAGGGTGATAGTAGTCTGAATGAAAGGGAAATGATGAATGAATGAGAAACTTAAAAGGAAGAATTGACAAGATATTGACAAAATACTCATTATAGAATGTCAAAGCTAAAGGAGCAAAAAAATGAATGAGGTTTCAAGGGAGGCAGTAAGGTACCAGGACTCAAAGTTACTAATTTCAAACCCTGGCTCTGCTACTTATGATAAATCACTTTATCATTCAGGGCCTCAGCTTCCTTATCTAAAGAATAAAAAGTTTAAGTGATCTTTAAGGTCTTTTATGAACTAAAATCCTGTGAAGTTTGGCAGAAATAAAATGTTTTTCTTTTTTCTCTAAGATCAAGGTACCCTGATCATATTTGAAGGCAAAAGAAAGGAGCTCCTTAGAAAGAGAAGGAACACATTTGGGATATGGTCCCCCAAGTGATAAGAATTCATTAAATATTTTAAATTTCCTACTACATGGAGTGAACATGCTAGGCATTGGGTAAAACTCAAAGTTTCAATAAGGTCCAGATATTGCTTTTATGGAATTTTTAGTCTAATTGAGGAATAGGACATGCGTATTAATTAATACAAAATGATGCATGGTAGCAAATGGTAGAAAAATGACAAAATGCTGTTATGTAACCTCTGGTGAAATAAAGATAGTAGGGACAGAAAATAATTAAAGCATCTTAGAGGAGATGTTTGAATTGAAATAATAAATCTATAAGGTGGAGGGTGGGGGTGACATGTAGTAGGGCAGAATATATTTCCAGGCACAAATAATAATCTGAGTAAAATTGGAAGGAGAAGACTGGTACATGTAGGAGGTAGGATCAATTGTCTTCTTTTAGCTGGAGAATAGGTACCCAGAGAAAGAGAGAAGGGCTTCCCATTGAAAGAGGAGGAAGCCTGAGGAAGATCTCTGACTCCTAGGGAACATCAGCCTTTTCATGATTTGGCAGCTGATCCTCACTAGTTCCTTAGTAATCAAGCTCCTTCCTGGGTGCTTTCACTATTTTCCCCCTAAATGTGGAGTTCTGGATTTGGGTTCTGGGTGTTTTTCCTTGTGGGAAAACAATCTTTATCCTCTGGTTCTAATAGATTTAGTCCATTTTCATCCATGATTTCTTGAAATACAGGTTTAAAAAAATCATGATTTTTAGGGAATTCAATGGTTCTTAAATTCTCCAATATTTTTTTTCAAGCCAATTGTTTTTTTTTAATCCGACACATTACATTTTCTTCTACTTTATCAATGTTTTGATTTCTTGTTATCTCATGGAGTCATTATTTCTGTTTTTTATTACAGTTTTCAAAAAATTCATTTTTGGGGTAAATTTTGCCATTTCCCCTTCTAAGCTACTGATAATCCTGCCAAATCTTTCCCTAAGAGTTTTTATTTTATTTTAAATTTTGCTTAATTTCATCTAGGTGTTCATGTAGTTCTTTTGGAAAACTTTTCTTTCCCTTTGAGTCTCTGATTGCAATTATGGATTTGAGTTGCAATAATTTTTGGTATTGGATAGTTTTCTTTCTTTCTCTTTTTTTTTTTTTTGCTTTTTTTTTTTTTGCTGAGGCAATTGGGGTCAAGTGACTTGCCCAGGGTCACACAGCTAGGAAGTGTCTGAGACCAGATTTGAACTCAGGTCCTCCTGACTTCAGGGCTGGTGCTCTAACCACTGCGCCACCTAGCTGCCCCAGTTTTCTTTCTTTTTAAATTTACTTATCTCCCCCTATAGTTATTTAATTAGTATTTTGTATTGGGACCAGCATCTGTCCCACCCCTGCTGTGGTCTTTGATGATGTGGTAGGCCTTATTTAGTCTCTTTTTGGGTCCATTATGTTATTGTATTAACATGTCTTCCAGGGTCCTACTTAATTGGATGTTCAGTCTAGTTACTGCTCATAATGCTAGACTTTCACAGCCTTTTTGGCATCTCAAAGGAGAGTATTATGAATTTCAGAGTACTTGAGCTGAAATGATTTGAACACTGGTACCAAGGTAGTCACTAACTACTGTTATTCTTTAGGGCTTCAAAGTCCACTACCTTGAGACCATCTGACCACCCTGCAGAACTCTTTCCTTGTGCTGCCTCTAGACACAGAGTATTGTAGAGTATGCATGGTCCTAGTTATCTCTGATCATTTTGGAAAGTTACTTCATACTTCATCTTGGCTTTGCTGATAGGGTTCTTATTTGATTTCATACTTGGTTCTGGGTTGAAAGAAGTCACTTCAGATTTTTTGATTTCTTGATCATTCATTATTCACCCTAATACAAACTTTAGGATTTTGCTATAGTAGGTATGTGAGGACTGAGCAACCTAGTTTTCATTCACCATTTGGGTCAGAAGTTATACTTCTGTCTGCTCTGCTGTCTCAGGAACATGTTCTAAACATTGTATTATAGATTTGCCCCGTAACTGCCCAATTAAGATCCTGCTAGACAGAATGCTAAAAATGATAGCATTTACTCTGCTGAATATGGAAAGAATTAATATGGGTACCCAAAGCACCTCATTTACAATCAGAAAGAAGTTTGTTTCCAGTTCCTGCTTCATTGTCCTTTTGATTGTACAGAGAGTCTCTGACTTGCTCATGGTTTCTTTCTCTCTTTCTTTTCTCTCTCCCTCTTTCTTTCTCTCCCTCCCTTCTTTCTCCTTTTTCATCTTCTCTTTCCTTCTTCCTGTTTCTCTTCATCTCCCTCTCTCTCCAGGTTATTTATTCTTTCAGCTATTTGACAGTGCCTCAACCTAGTAGACTCTTGGTGGGTATCTGGTGATTGACTGACAGCCTGGGGCAGTGTTTGGCTCAAGTGCAAGGAAGTACAATCTCTTGTAAATAGGAGTTATCCTCTGTAGGCTGCATTCTTATCTAGTTAGCACTAAGGAATTTTGCCCTTGGAGTGAAAAGTGGAAACATACGGAAATAAATACCCCAAGTTTTCTCTTGCAGTTTTAGACATTGAGGGTTTGGCTCATTATTAATATTCTCTGCTTGATTGCTCTCTGCTGTTGTGCTGGAGATGAAAGTACCCTGTGGTCTTATTCAAGCAGCTGTTCATTAATCCCCAGACTAGCTTAGAGGGCTGACTGATGTGGTAGACCATTTAGCAAAATAAGGATGCCATGCTATGGTACAGAGGCGGGTAGCCCAGGAGCATGGCCAGCAACATTGTAAAATAGGTAGAAGTTGATTTTTTCCCCATGTCTTCTCTGTTCTCTTAGCTCACATGCTTTTATCCTGCCTCCTTATGCTCCACCCTCCTCCCCACTATGGTGTCCTACCCAGGTTGGAAGCTTTGTTTTCCATTCTTCCTTCAGTGTAATAGTGTCCCATGCCATTCCCTCAGTGCCTTTCTAGGTGACTAGCCAGCTAATCTGATTAACAAATCTCTATTAAGGTGTTTGATGAGTGCTAATGGCTTTTGCTGTATTACCCTCCCAGGTAACATAAGACTTCCTGAGATTTTACTCAAAGCAATGACTAATGTGGGAATTTCAGAGACTGTAACAGAGAAAGACCTTTGGGAGTTGGGGAGGAGGAGCAGCTTTTTCTTGCCCATCAAATCACCCCATAGCATGTCCAACTACCCACTCCACTTACACATTAGGCCTGCCCAACCCTGCCCAGGACTTTCAAGCCAAGTAGAAACCTGCCAAGTGGAAATTATCCCTGAATGACAGTACCAACTGACTCAACTGCTTTGATGAGCTTTTCTTATTTGGGCTTCTCAAAGTTTTCCTTTACTGGATTAATACCATTTGGAAGTTGACATTTTTTCCCTTACTGATGAACTGATTATTTAAAAACCTCCCAACCTGCATCTCAGGGAGAGCTATCAGGCTTTGCTTACCTCTGTAAACACACTTTTCTATTTCTTCGAGTTGCTTCTGTGGGAAAGCATGGTTTTGTGGGTAGGAGGGCTTTGGTAGGAGAAAGATCTTTATTCAAATCCTGCCTCTCTGCTGGATGTTAGATATGTGAGACAGTGGAAAAGCTTCTGGGTCTCTCAAAGTACCAGACAAGTCTTTAAGACAGATCACAGACACTTAATGAGTTAGGGTTTTCCTTCAATTTACCAGGCATCCTCTGTGCTGGGCCAGAGGAATACAAAGATTAAAACAAAAGTTCCAACCCTTATGGAACTTACATTCTCTTGTCCTCAGTAAACTTACATTTTGGGGTGGTGATGGGTAGGAGAAAACAGGTATTGTTTAGTAGTATCCAACTCCCTGTGACCCCAGATGGGGTTTTCTTGGCAAAGATACCAGAGTAGTTCAACATTTCCTTCTCTAGTGAATTAAACAAAATTAAGCGACTTGCCCAATGTCACATAATTGGTGAGTATCTGAGGTCAGATTTGAACTAGATCTCTTGATTCTAGGCCCAGTGCTCTACCTACTGCACCATCTAGCTGCTTTATTTTGTGTAAAACACTATGCTTGGTACCACAGGTGCTTAACAAATACAATATGCAAAAATAAAAAGGAGGATGGTCCCTGTCTTAAAGTAAGGGAGGAAACCCTGACTGGAAGGATAAAGAAAGGTTTCCATAGCAGGAAAACCGAACAATCACAAATCCATTAAGTTTGTAATCATCCCCTCAGTAAAAATAAATTTTAAAAAAGTTGCCTCTGCCTATACCTTATTGCATAATTGAGGGAGTCCTTGAATAATTCCACTGATTGGCTCTCTAAGATGCAAGGAGGGAACATAAAGGAAACTTAGCTTTGGAAGGTGGTGCAGGGCAGCTGAATCTGACTTAGTTACTCTCTACGTGCTGCTTAAAACTGAGCTGGGAGGGAATGAGGCATGGAGAAAGTCAAAGAGCACCGGCCCTTTCAGAGGAACAAAGATTTCTTGTGGCTTTTAGCTCCATCAGAAGTTAGGTCTCTCAACTCACTCAGTCTGAAGAAATGTAGGTAGTAAACCAGGTTTCCCATTTTATGACAGACTTTATCTTGAAAGATGCTTTTAAATGTACACACAGTGGGTAAAATGCCACTTACCGGGAATTTAATAAACACACTAATTTAGACCTCAGCAAGAGAGAGCCCAAATATTAAACATAATAACATACCACAAATCAAATATTCAGGATATCTATTTTAATCTAAGAGGAAACAGAACTCTTTATTCTAATCTTGGTGTAATGCCTTTGGCTTCCTGAAGTATGTGATCTTGTTAAATTAGAGGATTAAAGTGAATGCATCCTTACTTTGGTATGTACTTACAACTAAATAAATAACATGCTTGTTATGTCTGCAAACAAAATGAATTAAGTGAGACAAGACAGACAGTATGGACTTGCTGATGTCTTTGTTTTCCATCGTGCCTAATACTGGCAGCAGTAAGATAAATAATGAAACTTCTCTGTCCTGGTTTCCTGGACCTTTGCATCTCAAAGTACCTAGATGTGCAATCAGAGAGAAAAATTGTGTGTATGAAGGGAAGGCTGATTGTCCATTCTACTGCCCTCCCCGCCTTCTGTCTATGTGCAGTCACTCAAGCCACCCTGAGAAGCCATTGATAGAATGGGAAAGAGAAACATTCAAAGGCAGAATCAGTCACCTTTGGAAGATGGATTTCCCCTTTGGGATCTGGTCCCGGTGGGGGCCTCATTCTGCTTGTTCAGGCTGAGCCTTTTAAGGCCTGGTGGTTCCAATGAAACCCCATTACTGTCAGCATTTAACCCAGGGGCCACAGCTGTGTCCCCTTTCTTCGGGGAATGTGGTCGGGGCCAGGCACGCCAGCAGCGGAGCTGCCCACAGACACACCGCAAATATTTGTTTATTGGGAAGTGAAAAGCGGAGAGGGCTCAGAAACTGGGGGGGGATGCATTATTAATGCCAGATTGAAGAGTGCTGCGGTTGAGCTCCGGTAAATATCACTAGGAGTACACTATTGAAGAGTTTGGGAAGTCATCAGCCAGCTCTTCAGATCTGAAACCTACAATCCAACCACAAGCTGCACTTTATGAAACCCAAAACTGTAACACGAAGAGTGACCTAATTTAATCCATGTGGGCTCTACGTTTGATGTTAACAGACCCTTTCTTACTGTGGGGGAATGCAACAGGGCCTTTAATAAAAGTCGGCCTGTTCCCTGCCAACTCATTTATCCTGAGGGATTAATTCTCCTCGCATTTTGATTGATATTCCATGGGTTCCACAGAGCTTTCCTGTGCCTTTTTTTTACACGTCCTTTTGGAAGGGGTAATTAATTGTGAGTCTAAAATGTTTAGTCTCTCCGCAGGTGTAATATGGGGCGTGGAGGCAGTTCTCAGGGTAAAAATATGCTTGGCTTTTCATTTTCTCAGTTAAGGCTAGAAAAATAAAGTCCCTGACTGAAAGTAATGCTGGTTATACATCCTAGGGGCCGGCGCTTCATTTGGGGACTCTTTATGGACTTCAAATGACAGACATGTGCTTTATTAAAAGCACCTCCTAAGCAGCTTTCTTGCAGTTTATGAGGCAGGATTTGATTGTTTAGACCTGCTACCCAGATCTGGCCCATGTGGTATGGCATTTCCTTCCTCCTCGCCTTTAGAACAAAATTCCCAAAGCATGAGCTTAAATTCTTCTTCCCGCCAGATGGACAACTAGTTATCCCTTCACTTTTTGCTCATGGCCACTGAGTTTATAAATACCAGATGGGAACATTTTGCTAATGTGTCCCTTCTAAAAGCCTCCATCTCTTCTACCCTGTTTTTTCCCTTATTTTCCTTTAATTGGCTCAGCAAGAGTAGTTGTCTGACAAGAGGAAGGATCAATATGGCATCTGTTGCCAGCTCGAATGGTCTTCTCTTTCCATGTGGGGAGGACTGAAAATCAAGCAATGTTGGGAGCAACGTTGTCAGGGACGATGAAGGAAGGTTCTATCCCTGGTTGACAAAAGGTCAGAGTGGACATGGGAGAAGTCTCCGATGCTCTTCAGGGCTCACTTAGCCTTCTATTTGTTGTTTCTACTTGTTCTGGACCCTTCTTAGGAAATACATCCTCCTACATCCTACAGGATGCCTTAAGTGATAAAATGAATTATTCTTTCTAGAATATCCTGAATAGGAGAGTTTTCTTTGGCGTTCAAGAAAATTTCAACATTTCAACAACTTGGAGAGGTGGATGTTCCCATATCTGATTCAGATTCAGATCAGCAACCTGAATGCAATGAAACGAGTATTATCAGAGATCAGTATGAACCCAGGCCTTCCTAAATCCCAAAGCAATGAACACCTAATCTCAATCCCACTCTAAGAGAAATTCCCCAATAGATAAGTGTCAATAAGTAGTGTTTAAAAGAATTTCTACTTGTTAGCAACCCTATGGAAGGTTGCCAATAATTAATAATATAAAGAATAAATCACCAATAATAAAGGAAGCACAAATTAAAATAATTCTAAAGTTTCATCTGACACCCAGAAAATTGGCAAAGATAATGCAAATTGGAAAGAGTCAATTTTGAAGGGACTACGGAATTATGGGCACAATAATATAGCATTGTGGAACTGGTAAATTGGTTCATTAAAAATGGAATTATGCTAAAAAGTGATTAAAAGGACCATTTCTATTACATCATAATTCCACTGCAAAGTTTACATATCAAGGAAGTCAAAAATAGCAGGAAAGTCTACAACAAAGAGGAAGAGGAAACAGGTGGCAATAATGATCCTGGGGGCAGAGGCAACTAGGTAGCATAGTGAATAGCCAATGGCAGCAGAATCAAGAAGAGCTGAGGTTAAATTCTGCCATATAAATTTACTAGCTGTGTGACTGAGCAATTCATTTAACCTTGTAGAGATTCAGTTTTTTTTTAAATCTGTAAACTTGAGGTGGTTGGACTCAGTCCCTTCCTACAATTCATGAAAAGTTCACATCCTATCTCTGGTTCAAATCCTATCTCTGGCACTTACTATCTGAATGATCTGGGACAAATGACTTAGCCTTTCTAGGTCTCAGGCTTCTTATCTGTAAAATAAGGAGATTGGACTAGATGTCCCCCAAGGCCCTTCTAGTTCTAGCTCTTTAATTGTATGAATAAGAAGCATTAGTTCTAATTGTGAAAGAAAACCTAGATTTTGGTTGGTGAATATTTGTAATTGATGTTTGAAGGTGTCAATTGGTGACTTCCTTAGTCTGTTGATACTGTGTGATAACTTAGGAAGGAATAACCCTTAGATAGGAAAGAAAGAGAGAAAGTGGAGAGTAAAATGGCAGAAAGATGATATAAATAGGAAAAAAATTGGAGAAAGAGGAAAAAGAGAAAGAGTGGGCCATGGTGAAGTGCCATGTTGATATCTGATGAAGATGTTATTTGGCCTATTAAGAAAGATTCTTAACTTTGGGTCTGTGAATTTGTCTTGATAACTATATTTCAATATATTTTAAATTAATATAATTTATTTTATGTATTTAAAATATTTCAAGAAGGGATACATAGGCTCTACGATACTGCCAATGGCTTCCATGACATATAAAAAAGGTTAAGAATCCCTCTCAGTATCCCTAGCATCCTACAAAATTAACACAATGAGGCCTTTTCTAAGCCTCTGACAACTAATGCCTCTTTCCTAAAATTATCTGTATTTATTTTCTTTATATCCAAAGCTGGTTTTCTTTCTTTCTTTCTCTCTCTCTCTCTTTCTTTCTGTCTCTCTCTGTCTCTCTCTGTCTCTCTGTCTCTCTGTCTCTCTCTCTGTCTCTTTATACGTGCACCTAAGACCAAAAACACTCCACCTTTGCCTGTTTCATTTTCCTCAACCGTAAAACAGAGAAAAGAGTAGCATCTACTTCACAGGGCTGTTTTGAAGTTCAAATGAAAAACTTGTAAATCACTTAGCACAATGCCTGTCCTATAGTAGGAGCTTACTAATGCTTGTTTCCTCCCCATCCCTCCCATTAGATTGTGGCCCCTTTGAAGGTAAGAACCATTTCATATTTGTTTTTGTAGCCCCAGCAATTAGCACAGTGCTTGGCACAAAGTAGGCACTTAATAAATATTTATTAATAAATTGCTTGATTGAATAATCATTAGAGAATTAGATCTGTTTCCACACAAATCATTCTTTCTTATTTCTTCTATCCAGGCACACTTACAAAAGTATGTTCAGCAGAATATCTGTAGCTCACTAATTGGGGTCCCAACTCTTTAGAATCACCTGAACCTACAAAGCTGAGCCAGTTTTTCCTTGCTCAACAGTGCTCACACCTAATAACTCAGGGTGTTGTTGAAGTTCAGGTGTTTGCTGAACGGGCAAACTTCTGAATGCTTGCCTTTTCTTTTTCATCTTTAGTCCCTTCTGAAGGCAGACACCCGTAATAAGACTCCCACTATGCTGAAAGCTGAGTCCTTTATGATAGTGAAGAGGCTTCCTCTATTGGTGTTGAAAGTGCAATATAAGATCCACTTCAGTACCTCACACCTCTGGGACATAAAGCCTGTCGAACAGCAAAAATCTCTTAATAGAATAGAGTTTCTCAGCTCTCCACCAAAGCTAGAGCATGATACAATGGAAACTTATTTAGAGCATAGCTCTTTAGAAAAGGAAACCAAAGCACTTTCTGTGCCTTTACAAAATAAAATACCTTGACATGTATTACAAGTAAATGCAAGCCTGGTGTAATGGGTTCTGAAGTATCGATGCAAAGTAACATAGAGCACACCGGTTTTGTATGGGGGGACTGGCTGCCAATCTAAATATGGTTCCATGTTCTAGAAAAGTGATTCCTCTGTGAGGAAGAGCCAGGAATGGGGCTTTATAGAGCACTGACATCATCACCACCTCTAGTTGGGCCCATTTTGCCACCTGGTAGTTTAAACACTTTACTGTCACTGACCCAGATGGCAGCCTCACAGAACCATGTGCCAAGAGCAGTGAGGCTCACAGCTTCAAATCCCCAACAGCAATGGGCCAGACTTTTCACTTTTCAGAAACTGAGCCTTGGAATACAAGTGGTAGTTTAGGGTTGGCTCAACTAACGGGAATCCATCCATCCATTCAATTCACTCAGTCATGTTTGGCACATAGCAGTAAATTAAGTGAAACAACCACTTATATATTAAGGGCCTGTTTTTCCCCCAAGGAATAAAGCAGCATGACATAGTGGTTAACAGGCCAATCTTGGAGTCCAGAAGATTTGGTTTCAAGTCCTGCTTCTCACATATACTAATTATGTGACAAGAAGCAAGTCTCAGAGCCTCACAGAACTCTTTAAGACTCTGAATTAGGGGCTTCTAATCTTTTTTGTGTATCAGTCTTGTAAAACATATGGATACGATTCATTCACTCATCTCGAGGCTGTCTTGCCCAGGTAATACAACATAGGAGCCATGCAAGCCCTAATTTCACTTCTGAATGAAAAGACAAAATAGAAAAGCAAATAAAGCAGTCTCTGCTTCAAGGGACCTACATTTTGGGAACATGAAGGACAACATGGATAAGTGAACAAGATAATTTGAGGATGATGAGAACACTAAAAACTTGGGGCACTGGGAACGATTATTTATAATGGACTAAGCATTTGAAAGTTTTTCACAAAGGTATTTGTTATGCAGGTAGAAGGTAAAGGTTTTGAAGGGTGGTGTGACTGGTGTTAGAAGTGGGGGGGAGAGAAGGAGGGTGGGTGTTAGGAGAAATATTGACAAAAGAAAAAAAGAAGTTAGTTTTTCCATAGATACTCACAGAACAACTAATAGTTGCCTTGTATGAATGTGGGAGCCTTAAGTTCTGCAGGCCATATGATCAACCCCAGGATCATAAATTTAGGACTGGAAAGACTTTTAGAGGTCATCTAGTCCAACATTCTTTTTCTTTTAAAAGATAAGGAAAATGAAATCTAGACATCTTATATGATTCATCTAAGATCACACAGATGTTTAGCCTAGACAAAATCAATGCTCAGTACTCATAACAAGAGTCTCACTGATTGCCTTTCACCATGGTATATGGCAAGTCTTTGTCAACAAATGAGAAGACAAAAGACTTGCCCCTCTTCTTGAGAACTGGAGGTCCCTTAGATATAAGATGCTGTAAGGAGGCAATCAGATGTTATAGTTAGAAGAGTGCTGTTTCAGAGTCAGGAAGATAGGAGTTCAAATCCTACCTCAGATATCAGCCACGAGACCTTGGGCAACTGATTTAAACTTTCTCAACCTGGACTGAGAGTAAAATGAGAATAATGGTACTCCTCTTTCAGAGTTGTGAAGAATACGTGAGAAAATATATATGATGAATTTTGCAAACCTTAAAGCACCATATAAATATTAGGTTTTGTGTTGTTTTGGTTATTATTATTATAAGGTCCTTTGGTTTTTAATAGAATAGGGCTTCTGGCTGCTGGGCACCCCTAGAGTTTTGCATTTCAGTGGTCAAAGCATGCCTGAGACATTGTTTATAAACCAATTTCAGATGAAAGTTCTATTGAAAGAAATTTTAAGTACTATTAAATGACTAGAGATCTGGTTTCTCTGTTTCCTTGGAGGTTGTCAGGATTCCAAGCTTGTTTTAGCTCCCTGATTTCTACTTGATTTCATTAAGTCAGCATCAGTCCCACCACTCCTCAGCTGTAAAATAAACTCCCACCCTACCCACATTGTTTTTAACGGACCTAGCAGTAGGAAATGATGTAAAACATTTATTTGACATAATATTTCCTTATTCCTCTCACTATCTTACTGACTAATTTGACTATAAGTAATTTGGAGACTCCCCTATTCACTTGAGTAATTTTACATTTTGTGCTTCTGATAAAACAGTTTTGACAAAAACAACCAAAGTGATAACAGAAGGCTCACTTGATTGGTTGCCATCCCATCTTGGACCGGAAATGGAAAACTAGGGAAACACCTAGGCTGGTTGCAATGGTAGGAAGATGGTTGCCCTGTAATGCTAATCCTTTGCTGTAAATGGTAACTCAAGACTGCACCCTGGTTGTTTTCTCTGGAGATCAGTTTATTGCCTTGTGAAGTGGTATTTTTGGATCTGATTTCAAAAGAGCAGCTTCAAAGCTTTAAATGCCATTAAACATTAGTGAATAATGGGGAGGAAAAGAGTGCCCTCACTGCCCTCCATGGAATGTTACCTTTCTGAATGCCAAAAATAATGGGGGAAGGTCTGGCTTAGGCAAAGAAGGACCCAGGTAATGGTGGGGGCCAAGTAGAAACTGGAGATGTTTTCTTTATAAGAAAATAAGCTTCATTCTCCCCTTCCCCCATTCTGGCATCCCAGTAACAAGAGGCCATTGTCAAAAATAAGGGAATATCAACCCTAAAATGCTAGAGTAGATAGATTCTTGAATAAGTGGTTCTACCCCTGTCTTTCTGATTAATTCCTTGTGAATAATGCTCACCTTTCTGTGCCTTGTTTTTCCTGATCATAAAGGAGACACAGAATATCACAATACATTCTTGCTAAAGTTGTGCAGGATTTTGAAATCTTTAAATAACAGGATTTAAGCAGATGCTAATTCTTCCTTAGTAGTTTCACTGAATACTTGTAGGCCCCTTGAAGGCAGGAACTATTTTGTTTTGGCTTGGTGTTCAATAAGGAGAGAAAAAGACTTAAAATAGGGAGCACAATTAGGAGGTGAGTGAGGTAATGAGACATTATCTTGTTTGGGGAGAAGGGACAGAAGGTGTTTGTAGAGAGGTAGAAACTACATTGCTTTGTATGTAGTAGGTATTTATAAATATTTATTAAATCAGACAATGCTGTGTTTTTCAAAATTTTACTGTTTTTATCATGTAACAATAAACAAATCAGAAAGCATTTATGGAGTAAGTGCTGAGAATATAAGCAGAAAGTGGGAAAAATAGTCCCTGTCCCCAGGGAGCTTATATTTTATTAAGGACAACAAGATACATACATACATATATAAAAATATGAGTGTGAATATAATACATATATGCACATGATATATAATATACACATATGTCTAGAGTAGATGCAAGGCAACCTTGGGGGCAGAGGAAGATGCTGCTAGCAGCTAGGAGAATTGGGAAATGTGGAATTCGAGTCAACTTGGAAAAAATCAAGTATTCTAAGAGATGAGTCGAAGAGAAGAGCATTTTAGGCATTGAGAATAAGCAGTACAAGGACGCAAAGATGTGAGGAGCTGTGTGTGAAGAACTGTAAGTCAGAATGAATCCTATCAATGGAGAGGGAGGGGACCCCAATTCATCCTATGGAATTCAGAAATAAATTGTCTCAAGTATCCATCAATTGGAGATAGATATGAATGTCCTCTGGGTCTTTATGAGCTACTTCTTGAAGATGAAAAATATCCTACAATGTCATTTATAGAACTTTGTGTAAAGTAATGATTCTGTTTTTTAGGCCAAAGTTTCTTAAACTGTGGTTCGTTGGAATCTTGTAACTAAATGTGAGGGCCGTGAAATTATGATTTATTATTAGTAATTTTTTGATTTGTATAACTATTTTACATATTTATACATCTGGGGTCACATAAAATTTTCTTAGGTGAAAGGGGATCATGGGTGGAAAAATTTTAAGAAGTTCTGGACTAGACCTATTAGTTTTATAAGATAAATCTCAGTAGTACATATCCAGCTATATTCTTTCTTCTAAGATTCAATTATTTATTACGAACTACTTATTACTAGTTGTTTATTGCGTATTTCACAGTCCTATTTTGTTGTTCAGTTGTGTCTGACTGTCAATGCTTTTTATTTATTTGTTTGGGGTTTTGTTTTGTTGTTATTATTCTTTTTTTTTTTTTTTAGCAAAGACACTGACTATTTCCTTCTCTAGGGGATTAAGGTAAATAGAGATTAAGTGACTTGTTCAGGGCCACACAGTAAGTGACTGAGGTTAGAGTTGAACTTCTCTTGCTGACTCCAGGTCCAGCTAAGTCATCTCACTGTCTCTATGGCTCAATTTCAACATGTCCAAAACAGAATTCTTTCTTTCCCACCTTAACTCCAAACCCCTAATTCCTTCTATCTCTGGAAATTTTCTTTTATTGTAAAGGTCAACTTTAGTGTCATCCTTAATTCCTTATACATACACCCCATAAGTTTAATTTGTCATGCATATAATTTCATCATTTTCACTCTCAGAAGATCTCTCCAACATAGCTCCTATCACCACTACACTGGATTCACAAGGTTATTACTTCAGGGTTGGATTGTTGCAGTAGTCTTCTGGTTAATCTCCTTTTCTCAAGTTTCTCCTCACTCCACTCTATCCTCTACTTAGCATTTAGTGCAGTGCCTGGCACATAGTAGGCACTTAATAAATGTTAATTAATTAAAAACTGATCTTTATAATGATCAGGTAAGAGCATGTCCTACTTCCCCTCACACACTTCAGTCAACCCCTGTGACTTCCTATTACCTCCAGGATCAAATATATAACCTTTACCTTGGCATTTAAAGCTTTTCATTAACTGGGCACCTTTCTATCTTTCCAGTGTTACACTTTATCCATCTTTTTTATTCTATCCTTCAGCATCACTCTGACTATTCTTCCTCAAATACAACACACAAAAATTGTATTTGTATTCTCTTTTCTCATTCCCCATGCTTGAAATACTTTCCCTTCTTACTAACTACAGCCTTCCTTCAAGAATTAGTTCAAATCTAGTCTTCCACTGGGAGAAGAGGGACTTCCCAATTCTTTCTTCTATATCTCCTCACTCTAAGATTACTCTATATAATTTTATTTATGTCACCAGTCCCACACCTGAATGTAAGTTCCTTGAGGGCAGGAATAATGCTTTAATTATATTTTTGCTTCTCCAATGCTTGGCATAAAGGAAGCATTTAACAAATGCTTGTTGTCTGCCTCAAAAGAATTAGAAAAATGTGGAGGAGGAGAAAATTTAGGGGAGGATGATGGAAAGGGTCACACTGGGGTCTCTTCCAGAGAGAATTGGATGGTCCTTCAGTTTAATGATAATAATGCTGATAGTTAGCATTTATAGAACAATTTAAAGTTTGCAAAGGACTTAAAAAATTTTTCATTTGTTCTCATAAAAACTCGAAGTTGGGGATAGGTGCTATTATTATCTCCATTTAACAGATGAGGAAATTGCAGAGAGAATTTAAGTGATTTGTCTATGGTCACTCAGTGAGTAGCTTGAGGCTGGATTCAAAGTCAGGTCTTCCTAACTCCAGGTCCAGCATTCCATTTACTGAGGTGTCTAGCTTCCTGTATGCAAGAAGAAGCAATGAGGAGAGATCTAGAATGAAGGAGCATTTGGTAATGAGAAAAAATGGGTTCAAAAGTGTTCAGTGGAAGCAGGAAGAAAGGGAATGTGTAAGGGAAGGATTCATCAAGAGTATAGGACAGATAACAGATGAAGAGAGTTTTACCTTGGGCAGTTGGAGAATTCAGATTATTAGAGTGATTCCAAAACTGGAATGGGTACCCTAGGATACAACAGGTTTTAGAAGTCTTCAAGGAAAGTCTAGATTCCAAAGAGGCATCGGACTTGAAGGTTCATGGGGCCCCTACTTTGAATTTCTGTAGTTGCTAGCCATAGATTGATATATTAGTTAATTGGGACCCTACTTCACTATTAAGTTTATCTTTTTCAGTCCCCTAGACTCAGTTTACAATTGAAATACCAAAAAACTCTTGAAAAAATGTCACAAATTAGCATTACAAACTTATATTATGCTCACAAGATCTTTTCTTGGGTTGCTTACTTTGCTTCCAGTTAAAGAAACAAAAGGCAGAGGAAACTCAGAAACAGCCAAAAGAAACCAGAGCAAGGAAGATGAAAATGAATAAATGAACAATGTGAATTAAGGATGATATTAAAAGATCTTCAGATAATGACACCAGTAACCCTGGATTGTCCCAGAGGACATAAACAATGAAGTCCATATATTAGGAATTAAAAGGTGAAGAAAAAAAATACTGAATGTTCATTTTTAGCATTTCACCCCAAAATATCAATTGAGAACTCTAAAAAAACATGAAATGAAAATGTCTTGAATATTCTTGATACAGCAGCCAAATAGATATTCCTAAAACATGTATTATTCCCCTCCTTAAAAATATTCAGTGATTCACTATTGTCATTTGTATTGATAAAATACAAAATCTTCACTTCTATACCTAACTCCCACCATAATACAGATCCTTTTTCTTTTTCTAGTTTTCTTTTTCTTTACCTACTCTCTGAGTCAATCAAACATATCTGGTTGCTGTCTCTCATAAATGATATTTCATCTCTGGCCTTTGTGTCTTTGTAAAAGCAGTCTCATGTCCAGAATAGACTTTTTTTCTTTTATTATTGTCTAATGAAATCTCTAGTTTCCTTCAAAATACAGCATATATATATATGTATATATATATATATATATATATAACATCTCATGAAATTATTTTGTTTTTATTTTGTATTCTCTTTTCTCAGCTCTCCTGGAATGTGAATAACTTGCCTTGGTATCCTCCAACACCTAGCAGAGTTCCTGACTTATAGTAAATAAATATTTGTTGAATAGAATAGAGTTGTTATAGATTCACTTGGTATTTTAATTTCTTTCCAGTTGTAAGCTGGGAAGTTTTGGGAAACCTCAACATTTTCTAGTTACTAGGTACTACTAAATACTATAGCACATTCATAAAATGCTTTAGATACATATCTTATTTGCATTTGATTCCAATTTAAAGGTTTGAATCAGACCATTCTTCCTTTAACCCCTTGAAATAAACACTTTTAAATAATAAACAGTTTTTAAATTGTCTTTCAAAGCTATCTTGGAGTATGATTATTTTTTTCTCCAGGTTCAGTGCAGAGCTTCCTTCATATTAAAAAGTTAAATTACAGAATATAACATTCCTTGGATATTTCAGTTTGGTTTTTAGGTTTGGAAACTATCAAAACTTGATTTTGATAGTTGGTTATATAAAGGAATAAATGGGAATTATAAAGTGGTCAAATTAAAGCCTATTTTTCAATATAGTCAATATATTCAGACTTGTTTTACTAAATTTGCAACAATTTCTGCCGAAAAAAATGGGCTTTTAGTTTATTTCCTTTTTGTTTTTTACCCATGAATCCTACCTCTTCCTGATACACACAAGTTATTTATGGCCTTTTGACATAGATTCATTACTGCTGAAAATCTTTGTCGAAGTTGAAATTAGTGTTTAAAATTTCAGCAGTTTAACTCTATTCATAAAGTTTCCCCAGAAAACTCACATATTAAAGAAAGGACAATTTCAGAATCGCCGAGTGAAAGACCCAAAAGCACTTCTAAACTCCAGACAATTTCACATCTGTGATGTTGATCAACAATTTTTCACTACCACGAGGATACCTGCGAGCAATATTCCAAAGGCTGGTAGTGAAACACTAGTTAGAGAATTCCTGCTTTTATATCAAATAGAGCTAGGCCTGTCCCACCTCTAAAGAGAAAGTAGTATACTTCTCAAAACTTTGCCGCAACTTCAGCCTTGCAACTACAATGTTTCAGATGCCCTGCCTTCCTTACAATGCTATCACTGTTGTTTCTACCATATGAGCTTACTGAGAGAAGACTCCCTATTTTACTTTTTATACTTAATAGCATTTTCCCCAATTAACTTGTAAAGATAATTTTCAATATTTATTTTTATAAGATTTTGACTTCCAAAATTTTCTCCCTCCCTTCTCTTCTCTTCAAGATATCAAGTAATCTTACATAGGTTATACATATATTATCATGTAAAATATATTTCCACATTAGTCAGGTTGAGTAAGAAGAATCAGAACAAAAGAGAAAGAAAGAAACAAACAAAAAAGTGAAAATAGCTTGCTCCTATCTTCATTCAGATTTTTTAGTTCTTCCTATAGATATGGATAGTATTTTCTATCCCTAGTCTTTTGGAATTGTCTTGGATCATTCTGTTGCTCAGAAGAGCTAGTCTATCAAAGTTGATCATTGCACAGTATTGCTGTTATTGTGTATAATGTTCTCGTTTTGCTCACTTCACTCTGCATCAGTTCATGCAAGTCTTTCCAGGTTTTTCTGAGATTCACTTCTCTACCATTTCTTATATTCCAATAATATTTATATTTATAATTATATACCACAGAAGTCGTTACAGAAGTTATACATGAATATCCAACCCTTATTTTATAGCCAATTTCTACCACCTAGGATCATACATTATGGGGGAAGATAAAAAAGAGCAAAATCTCAGAGTCCCTTTATAAATCTGAGATCACCACTCCTGATTACAAAAGACAGTCCCTGCCCCCAAGAAAAGTACATTCTTTCATTCTCTTGGGGGAAGATAATCTGAGGAGGACTCCAGTTCAAAAACGATTCTTCTCCAATATCCTTGAATTTTCTAATTTAAATTTCATTCTCCAATTTAATGTTCATAATAGTAGAGACCAAATGCCCATTCATTTCTCACATCATTATCTTTTCCTGTCATATTAGCCAATCTGATAGGTGTGAGGTGGTATCCCAGAGCTGTTTTAGTTTGCATTTCTATAATCAATAGTGATTTAAAGCATTTTTTTCAAATGTTTATAAATAGCTTTAATTTCTTCACCTGAAAACTGCCTGTTCATTCTTTGACCATTTATCAATAAGGGAATGACTTGTACTTTTATAAATTTGACTCAGTTTTCAATGTATTTGAGAAATGAGGCTTTTATCAAAAACATGGGTTATAAAAGTTGTTTCCCCGATTTTTGCTTTCCTTCTAATCTTGATTACATTGGTTTTTAATTTAATGTAATCAAAATTACCCATTTTATATTTCATAATGTTCTTTATTTCTTATTTGGTAATAAGTTCATCTCTTCACAGATCTAGCAGGGAAACTATTCCTTGTTTTTCTAATTAGGTTATAGTATCACCTTTCATGTCTAAATCATGTACCCATTTTGAATTTATCTTAGTATAGGGTTTGAGATGTTGGCTTATGCCTCATTTCTGCCATCCTATTTACTAGTTTTCCCAGCAGTTTTTGTCAAATAGTGAGTTCTTATCCCAGGAGCTGGTGCCTTTCGGTTTATCAAACAGTAGATTACCAGTCATTTACTATTGTGTTTTATTCACCTAACAGATTTTAAAGGTCCACTACTTGATTTTTTAGCCAGTACCAAATAATTTTGATATTGCTGCTTTATAGCATAGCTTTAAATCTGGTTCAGCTAGATTACTTTTCTTTGCATTTTTTTGATTAATTCCTTTAATATTCTTGACCTTTTGCCACTTCCAGACAAATTTTGTTATTATTTTTTCTAGCTCCATAAAATATGTTTTGGTAAGTTTGGAGGGACACTGAATCAGTAAATTAATTTATGTAGAATTGTCATTTTTATCATATTAGTTCAACCTTCCCAAGAGCAACTAATATTTTTACAGTCGTTTAGATCTGACATTGTATTAAAAGTGTTCTGTAATTGTGTTCATATAGTTCTTGAGTTTGTCTTGGTAGGCATACTACCAAATATTTTATATTATCTATATTTATTTAAATGGTTTGATGCTAAGCTTTGTTGGTAATATATAGAAATGCTGATCATTTATGTGAGTTTATCTTATATCTTGCATATTTGTTAAAGTTATTAATTATTTCAAGTAGTTTTTTAGTATCTTCTTTTGGATTCCCTAAGTAAACCATCATATCATCTGCAAAGAGTGTTTTATTTCTTTGTTACCTTTTTGTTACGTTTCTTCAGTTTCTTTTTCTTCTTTTATTGCTAAAGTTAACATTTATAGTACAATATTGAATAATAACGGTGATAATGTGCATCTTTGTTTCACCTGTAATTGAATTGGAAAGCCTTCTAGCTTACCCCATTATAGATAAGACTGACTGATAGTTTTTAATTAAATATTACTTATCATTTAAAGTAAGCTTCATTTCTTTCTATGCTCTCTAGTGTTTTAATAGGAATAGGTGCTATATTATGCATCTATTAAGATAATCATGTGATTTATGCTAGTTTTGTTACTGATCTGGTCCCTTATGCTGATAGTTTTCTTAATATTGAACGAGCCTTGAAATTCTGGTATAAATCTTACTTACTCATAAAGTGTCATCTTGGTGATAAGTTGCTATAATCTCTTTGTTAAATTTAATTTAAAAATTTTGGATGGATTTTCATTAGGGAAATTTTCTTTTTCTGTTTTGGCTCTTCCCGATTTAGGTATCAGCACCATATTTGTATCATAAAAGGAACTCAACTTCTCCATTAAAAATTCAGATGCTATATCGCTTGGTGTATATACCTTTACTATCGACATTGCTTCATTGTCTATGGTAACTTTTAGCAAGATATGGTTTCCTTCCTTGTCTCTTTTAACTTTGCTTTGTTGGAGATTTAAGATTTCTACTGCTTTTTTTTTGTTTCACCATAGCATAATATATTGTGTGACAATCTTTTATCTTTATTTTGTGTGTATATCTACCTATCTATCTGATTCTAATGTGCTTCTTGTAAATAATATATTGTAGAATAGTGATTTTTATCCTCTCTGCCATCTGCTTCCATTTTATGGGACAGTTCATCCCATTCACATTCAGTTATGATGATTAACTATGAATATCCTTTTACCCCTTTAATGCTAATCTTTTTAATGCTCCTCTTGAATCTTGAATTTGAAAGATGAATTTTCTGCTCAGCTCTGGTTATTTCATCAGGAACACCTTAAAATTCTTACTGGTTCCTAATTGGCAAAATGAACAAGAATGAATACTGGACTAGCATTCGTGAGAACTGGGTTACAGTTCTTGCTTTGCCATTAGCCAGCCAAATGACTTTGGCAAAGTTAATTTCACTCTCTGGACTTCTGCTTCCTATTTGATTTGATTACATTGGATTACATCATTTATTTCTAAGGTCTTTTCCAATTTTGATGATCTGATGATCAATACCTCCTATAGCTAAATATGCATTTCAGTGACTATCAATACACCTCAGCATTGGGGACGTGGATGTAGGTGTGAAGAGGGAAGAAAAGTTAGGATTTTCTGTTTTCTGTGGGTTCCCAGGACACACAATCTTGTCATCCATCAGGCAGAGGGACAAATCCTCCAAATTTAATTCAGTAGGACCTTCATATGTAGGAGAAAGAGAGAGACAAGTCCAGGATTAGGAGGCATGTTTGTATTAAGTGCCCACAGGTCAGAATTATAAGCACATTGTCTATATACCAAAATAAAACAAAATACTTTAGCTTCATTTAAAATTCGGTTGGGAAACATCCAAGAAATCTGATATAAATGATTCTCTAGTATAGAGATGAAATTAATACAGTGGGGTATTATTTTTAACTATCATTTGAATGCTACTTAGTTATAATAGGGAAGGAGAGATGTTTATTGAAAAGTTTGAAAGCTATTCCTCATTTGAGGCCTCTTTGACTAAGACAACTCAGTCTATAATGGGCAATTTTCTTAACCCTTGCTTTTGTGGGTATTATCAGAGCTTAGGTATTGTTTAAATGTAATTTCCCTCTCTCTCACACACAAACTGAGTTTCGCTTTTAAATTTCAAGTGGCAATTTAGATACCTGGTCTTCATTGTATGTTCCTGCTTCAAAACTCACCTCTGCTTTGAGTAGGCTTTGTCTTTCATTGAAATCCGGTTTCTGTGACTCAAACCTTCAAGCCAGACTAGAATATGGTAATAGAGGCAATTATGCCATTGAGTAAGCTGCAGAGCTCTAAGGTTAAGGTTTCACACCTGGGTATCATTATTCTTTCCCATATCAATTTATTATTTAAGGACTTATTATTTGAAAGCTCTTATAGTGCTCCAGCAATTAGGGTAGCTGAGATTCTGTCTGTATTAGGGACATTTATTTTGCTTTGCTAGCTTTTTATGCCTGAATAATTAAATCTACTTCTAATGTGTCAGTTGCAGACTGTTTTGAAGTCAACAGAGTCTCCCATATCTTTAATAACAAAGTACATGAAGATAGACATTGGTAATAAACTTAATATATGTGAATGCACATATATGTACATATATGCCTATGTATTTTGCAAATAATAGATTTAAAAGAGAAAAAATTCATTTTCTTTGGTGTTAAAAACCAAATTTTGCATAATGTAGCTACTAGTTAGTATACAAGCAAATTGGTACAAGAAATAGCCTAATCAGGGAAAGGAATATTCCCTGGGTTAAAAGACAGAAACAGGATAGCTCAGATAATACTGATTTTTTTTTGTACCCAGCACCATATTCCATTGGATATATTGAGGATGGAAAATGTACTAACTTGACCTCCTGGGAAATATTCATTTGAGTATACTGTGGATGTAAAGTACCCTTTGCAAATTTTGAGCTTTACCATAAGGCTGTTTATAGCAGACTGGCCTCTTTTCTAAAGAGTATATTTGCATATGATAGTTTAAATCTGCTTCTCTTTTTTGTTCCTGGAAGATTAAGGCTTCTTCCCTAGGAGGAAATAAATTAAAGGCAGTTTTTCTTACAATTGGGAAAAAAAAAAGTACAATTAGGAGATAAGAGGAGTGGATGTTGTTTGCAAAACAGCTTTTACTTCTGAAGGCAGCAGCTAGAAAATATTGAATTTCTGGGGATGAGCTGCAGGAAATGATTTTGCATGTAAAGGAAGACCCGGGGTATATGGCATTGTGGGCTCCAGGAAGAGCCCCAATGACAGTCCTACAGGTTTGCCTCCACATTTTTGATACCTTCTCCTCACATATTACCTTTAGAATTTTGGTTCTTTCTTAAGACTTTGATTCCTTTTTTTTAAAACTGCCTCTGAAAAGACTAACTAGGTTATATTTTATAAAAGAAGGAAGAATATTAAAAAACAGTTTTTGACTGAGAAATGGAGATGAGGTTGAGGGGTGGTGGTAGAATAGAAGCATTGCAAAGCAAGAGTTCTTAGAGTATAAAAAGGGAGAAAAGAGGGAAAAGTAGGTACTACCCAAAGGAGAAAGGACAAAAAGAGGAAAATAGTGGACTGGAAGACAAACCAACTTCACAGTTTTTGCCTTTCTGTCAGATACATGACAAAGGAAAGGTGAATGAACAAGGGGATTGTACTGGGAGCATTACACAAAATAGATGATGGTCAAAAATCAGATATAAGGACTGGATTTTATTGGTATAAATAATCTCTCAATGAAGAAAAACTGACTCCTAATGCTGGCTGTTATTCTTCCGCAATTTATGGTCTCAGATTCCTGGGGCTTTTTCTGTCCAAGTTCACATTCTTAGTAGAAGTCAGAAGCAGAACTTAAATTCAGGTCTTTTTGTCTTATTGCAGCTAGGTGGCCCAGTGGATGGAGAGTTGGGCTAGGACTCAGGAAGACTCACCATCCTGAGTTAAAGATATGACATCAAACACCTACTAGCTGTGACCCTGAATAAGTTACTTAACTCTGTTTGACTCAATTTCCTCATCTGTAAAATGAGCTGTAGAAGGAAATGGCAAACTACTCCAGTAATTCAGCCAAGAAAATCCCAAATGGGGTCACAAAGAGTTGAACATGATTGAAATGGCTAAATAACAATAACTCCTGGGCTTTGAAGCCAGTTTTTTATGTCATAAAAATATGTAATTGAGAGATTTTTTTGTTTAGTTGAAAAATCTTGCTAATGAAACTTTTCTAATCAAAATTCCTAGGAATTTAGACATAGAGAAATGATTTCACAAGAAATCTTACTTTGCCTTAATCCTTTCTTCTTCATCTAGCCCTCTCCCTGCTCCCTCATCCCAATGGGCTTACATATCATTGAAAAATTTATGGAATATGGAGAGAATGGAATGCTTATTGTGCCATAAGTTTCAGAGGATTTGAGAAGACTAGTATGAATTGAGGCAGAGTGAAGCGAAAAGAACAAAATAAACAATTTATACTATAATAACATTACAAATATGAACAAATCCTGTAATCTTGACAATTATTCCTACTTTGTATATACTTCATCTTCCCTGAAATTTTCTTCCCTTTTCCCCACATATTCAGGTTCTATGATTTCTTGAAGGATTATCTCAAGATTTGATTTCTTCCAAGAATTCTATCTTGACTAGTCTTGCTCTTTACTCTGAATTCCCTAGGGACTCATATTTCAGTATACACCCTGAGTTGTGCAAGTTCCATTTAGCTTGTAGATTCATAGAATGTTTGCTTTGGGAGGTACATATAGCTCTCCCCTCTTTCATTTTAGCCAAAGTTTTAAATCACCCAAGTCTCCAGACTTTCAATCCTTTTTTTTTACTTGTTTCTTTTAACCACACTATTTATATGCTATTTTGGAAATATTCTGGTTATGTTTTTTTTTTAACAAAAATATCTAAATAGCACAGTGGATAGAAAACCAGGCTACGAGTTAGAAAGATTTGAGTTCAAATTTGATATCACACATTTAGTATTCTGTTTGTCTTAATTTTCTGATTTACAAAATGGAGATTAAAAATAACACCTACTTTCTAGAGTTGTTGTGAGAATCAAATGATATTAAAAGTGTAAAGTACTTAGCACAGTTAGCCTGGTACATACTCATTGCAGTATAAATATTTATTATTATTTTGTCCATTTTTTTAACATAGAGAAGGCAATATATTACAACAGAAGGAGCCTTAAATTTGTTTTAGGTAACTTCTGGTCTTGTCGATTTGTTGCTATTCTTTATTTGCTTCAGTCACATCCAACTCTTCTTAAGCCCATTTAGGGTTTTCTGGGCAAAAATACTGGAGTCATTTGCCATTTCTTCTCCAGGTCATTTTATAGATGAGGAAACTGAGACAAATAGGGATAAGTAACTTGCGTAGAGTCACAATGCTTGTGTCTGAGGCCAGATTTGAACTAAGCCCTTCTGATTTCTAGGTTCTGTATTCCACCCTAGATACTCCTAGGTCTTGTCCTAGCTCTGTTATAATCTGTAAGAATTCATAATTTATAATTTCTCTGAACTGATTTTCATTACCTATAAAATGAGTGAGTTGAATGAGATGATCTCTGAAGTCTGTTTTCTAATTATCATATCCCTCATATGATATACATATTTTGCATCCCAACATAATACTATGTGCATACTATGTTATTTAATTATTATTTTTAAGCTTGAGAAAGGCATTTTATATGTTATATAGTCTAATTACTTAATTTTACAAAGGAGGAAACTGATGTCAAAAGAGACAATGTAACTTATACAAGACCATGCAAATAATGAGCAGAATGGAAAAATTAGAGTGACATTATTTAAAAATATTAAAGGACAATAAAAAAAATCCAGAAAGAGACACAAAGATTATTTTAAATTTAATTTACACCAAAAAATTTTGTGAATTTTTTTTGTATAGTGTATAGTGAAATATTTGTTGATAATATTAAGTTCGTGATAAAGCAGTAGATAAAAAATAAAGGGTGGAGTGAGGATTCAAACCCAGGCAGGTGTTCTGTTTCGAAATTCAAGGTTCTAAATACAATATCACACTGATATTGTTTAACCATAAATGTTAACTAGAGAAGGATTATGAAATTCGGCTGATGTGAATCATGATGCCTCATCTCTGTAGGGGAACCATATGACTATGACTAAAAGCATTGCTGAAAGGCACTAAGGCAATCTTTGAGGAATGTATGAATTAATTGATTAAAACTTTTATTAAGTGTTTATTAGGTATAAAGCACTGTGCTAAAACTCTAGAGATAGGAATTGAAAAGACAGCTCCTCCTCTCAAGGAACTCACATTTGTTGGAATTGGGAAACACCCAATGGTGCAGATGGGTAATTCATTCTCCATACTTCATATCTTTTGACAAAATCATGCCCTTTGATAGGGTCAAGGTCTATAAAGGTGAGGATTTTATTTTGCAGTCCTTCAGTAACTTTGGTAGCTTAGGAAGCAAAGAGGTAGTTTTTAGGTTGCAGTTCCATAGGAATGGCTGCCCTGAAGGATGGTTGCAAGGGATGGATGAGAGGCAGTGGTTGGTAGGGCTAGTTTTCTCTTGAGTTTATGAGCTTTGGTGGTAGCTCTTCCCTGGGCTTTTGGCCAAAGGCTGCTGAGCTGTTTCACCTTTCATTTTAGGAGAGTGAGACAGTAATCCTGCTTTGTACTTATGACCTCCCTCAGGACACCTTACCTTTTCAGCTAATCTGGACTGTCTGCCCCACTGGTGGCACTTGACTACTAACTGGTAATGGAGTTGGCAGGATGGCCTATTCCTTCTTCAGAGCAGTTACCTCCCTGATTGATGCCTTTGGAGGCAACAATAAGGATGTAAACTTTGATAATTTATGTTAGAATTCATGACACAGAATTATAAGCTCATACATTTAGTGTTGGAAGGGACCTTAGAGGCCATTAAGAATATACCCAATTTAGCAAATGTACAAACTGAGATGCAAAGTTAGCTTCCATGACTAAGTGATGAAAGAAAGAGCTGAACCCAGAGGCTTCTGATACCCAGCACACTGCCCTAGTCACAATTGTCTCTTCAATTCCTAATCATTTTCTTATGATAATTGATCACTTCAATGGGACAATTTCCAGTTGGTCACTTCAGTGCTTCCATCAACTTTCCATCAAGAATTTCTACGGCCAGGAAAATTTAGCTGGAGGCTACCCTCTGGTAATGAGCCTCAGAACACTTAGGTTGGCACACAATGCATCACTAGAGATTTTCCATCTTGGTAAGACTTGCCAGAACTGTGGGTTCCCCTGGCATAGTATTTGACAGAATAGAAACTAGCTTTTTAATGACCGAGGCAAGCTTCCCAAAATGTGTCCAAAGCAAGCTTGATGAAATGTATCTCAGCAAACAGCAGAAAAGCACACACAAGTCCACTTTTAAAGGCTACTTCAGGGGTGTGTGTATGTGTGTGTGTGTGTGTGTGTGTGTGTGTGTGTGTGTTGGCGAGGGTGGTAGGAAGGACAGATATCATCAGAACCACCTGAACTCAGTGAGGCTGCTCTAATGCAGGGGTAGGAGGGAGATCACCTGGTGGGTGGCAGCTGGTGGGAGGAAGCCTGAGCCATCTGTTAGTTCCCTATTTTAAATAATTATCTTTGCTAACTAGGTGCTAAACTGAGTTGTTTCTCTGCTGCTGAAGGAGGGTAACTCCTGTTAGCACCCACTCAGTTTTGGCACTCTGGGGCTAAGCCCAGTATTTTGCCCTAGTTAAAGCTCCGGTCTTTAATATCTGCTCCATGACAAAAGCATTTACCCATTTTAGAATTACTATGTACAAGAAAGGGGAAGAAATATACTTTAAAAAATAACCTGAGAATTAGAGATTTGATTATCCTCGAATTTCCTGAAAATAATTCTTCCGCTCCCTGGACTTCCAGATGCCATGGATAGCTATTGTTTCTTAACTTCTGCAAAAGACACTAAGTATCATGAAAACCATTTTCAGAATTCAGGCCATTATTACAGAAGTAATTAAAACAGAGGAAGACAATGAGTTTCGTGCATATATTGTGTTTTATTTGCAAAGGCACTTAAAAATAATCGTGCCTTTCCCCAGTTGATGCTAAATAGGCCTACAGTGGATAGGGAGTTCTTCTCCAACAACAGATTAAACAATATTGCACTTTTGAACGAAATTAGGGAGTCAGGGACTTGTGGAATTGGCAGAATAACAAAAGTCTGTTATCTCAGAGGAAATCTGTGCTATTGATTCTAACTAAAAATAAAAATAGTATAGTCAGGGCCACTCAAAGAACAGTCATGGGAGATGGGAGGGGGACTTGTTGTTTATATAATAATAATAATAGTATAAAATCCTTTTGACAACGCCTGTGATTCTTAAATGCCATTCCTAGAAAGTGCAGATGGCAGGACTATAGTTCTCCTTAAAATTTTATTATTTTTTATTTATTGTAGGATACCCTTGGTATTATACCAAATCAAAAGTATATTACAGAAGTTAAAGAGAATCAAAAGTTGCACATCAGCAGCAATGCCTTTGTGCATCTATGGGAGCAAATATTTCCTTCTTTTACTGCGTTATTAAGTCAGGTGGCAACTAGACTTGAGTCTATGATCAGGGAGACCTGAGTTCAAAACCAGTGATTCCTAGGCAAGTTATTTAACCTTTATCACCCTCATTTTCCTCAATTATAAAATGGAAACAATAAAAGCACCTATTTCACAGGGTTGCTGAGATCAAATGAGATAATATTTGTAAAAGTTCAGGGAGTGATGACATGTAGTAGACACTGAATAAGTGTTTATTCCCTTCCACATTAATTAGTAAAATTAGGCTAACTGGCACATAAAATCAAAACCATTTGAATATATAAATGTACTTTCCCTTCCATCACTGCCTCTATAACACTTAGAAAATAAACACTTTAAGAAAAACAAACAGGTTTTATAATTTATATTGGATTAATGCAATAGTGACTGGAAAAGAGTGGAATGTATAGTCTAAAGAGTTGAATTCAGGTTCTAGTTCTGATTCATTTTAGCCATGGGACCCTGAACTGGTTACAATTAAATACTCTAAACCTCCCTCCCCTATCTTTAAAATGGGGAATGGTCACACAACAAAATTGTGTTGGGGGAAGTACTTTGTCCAACTATTTTAGTACAATATAAATGTGAGCCATTATTTTTGCAAGGATTTTTCCATGGGATTCTTGTAGGTTGTGCCCAAAGGATGAGAAAAGGCATTCTATTAAGCTGATAGTTAGAAATATTTCACTTTTTTTTAAAAAAAGTTTTTATCTGGATGATCAGCACCTTTAGCAATAGTCTGGATAAACTCCAAAACTTATCATAAACTAAGAATGGCCATCTGCTCAGCCAAGGGCCCTTGTGGCCAAGGGAAGCTGGCTTTTTGCTTTTTAAAATGATAACAAAGAAGGCACCAGAAAACTCTAAAGTGGTTGTGTGTGGAAGTGATTTCTACAAACATTTTACTCAAACAAAAATTGTCAAAGATCTTGAAAAGAAACTTATTTGCAAATTGCAAATGGTATTGATGATAAAAATGATTCCATCATTTTTACTATATTAAAAGGAAAACTTCTGTCTTTAATAGGACGTGCTTTTAAAATTGTCTTTACTGAGTAGGCCTGTGGTGAAGAGATTATCATGATAGATAGACCAGAATTGACCTGGGATTAAATTTAGCCATCTGAGTCACCCTAAAAAAGAGAAGGAAAAAAAAAACATGTAGGCAAGTTTATTCTTGTTCAATTCAATGAAAAACATTTATTAGGTTATCATTCCAATCAATTCTATGAATATTATTTTTTTAAGAATTTACTTTGTTCAAGACACTATTCTGCATCCCAGAGATACAAGGATGATAACAGTATTGCTTAATACATTTATATGGCTCTTTAAGATTTCCAAAGTTCTTTGCCTAAATTGTTTAATTCTAATAACACCCTGTGAAGTAGGTGCTCTTATTATCCCTATTTTATAGTTGAAGAAACTGAGGCTGAGAATCACTTGTCTATAATCACAAAGATAACAAGGGTCTATCCTATTCTACATTCCCTATTCTACACTGTCTTTCAAAAAAGATATAGTTGAGTTTTAATGAAGATTACATTTGAGGAGGGAGGAGAAGTAGGCATTGAAACAGATTGAGAAATACAAAGTGTACATGGGTTAATGTAAAGTCATTTTGGGAGATAATGGAGACCCAGGAAATCTTTTTGGAAGAGATGAAGGAAAGATCTTCAAAAGAAAATAAAGGTTCTGAAAGACTGAGATAAGGAGAGGATACCTTTCAAGTAAGGGGATATGGGAAGGTGCCTTTGTGAAGAGAATACATGGAGACAGAAAGAGTATTTATAGTTACAGGACAATGTAGAGGTCAGTTGTCCTGGAAAAAAATGTGGGAAAGAGAGGAATATGAAATAAGGTTGGAAAGGTAGATTTGAGCCTGACTGAAGGCCCAATGCCAGGCATTTAGATGGCCCATGATGGAATACTGAGTCTGGAGTCAGAAAGACTCATCTTCCTGAATCCAAATGTGGCTTCAGACACTAACTAGTTGCTGTAATCCTGGCCAACTCATTTAACCCTGTTTGCCTCAGTTTCTTCATCTGTAAAATGAGCTGGTAAAGGAAATAGCAAATCACTCCAGTATCTCTGCCAAGAAAACCCCAAATGAGAGCCAAGTTAGGGAGTCTAAAAGTGAACCTAGAAGAGACAAGTGGGAGCCTTTGAATGTTTTTGACTTATATGGTCACAAAGTTATATGATACATGATGAATGAATTGAGAAGGGGAGAGATCTGAGGAAGAGAGAACGATTTCAGAGACTATTGTAGTATTCCAGGTGGGAAATGAGAGGGGAAGGGATTATGCTTGGGTAGTATCTGTGAGAATAGAATTAGCTCTCTTACACTGTGGTAGCTGCACAAATAGGCCTTCACTTTTAGAGATTTGCAGGAAATATTTGTAGTTTATGGCAGGGTCACCTTGCCCCTAGGCTGGCTGATTTGATATAATTTCTATAGCCCTGCTTGGCTTGGCATGTCTGAAATGAAGCAATTTGTTTGCAGTTCTCTTAGAACTTATCACATATCATTTTGTAATAGAATTATTTGTTCATGTGCCATTGAATTGTGAACTCCAATAGGGCAGGGACCACTTCTTGTTTAATCTTCACATCTTCTCCAGTGTACAATACATTGTTTTGCCTGGAGCAGGGGCTTAATGTCTATAGAAGTTGAAGGCAGGGGACTGCCTCAGGTTATGGACAATGGACATGAAATTTAGCTTCACTTAAAGGGTTTTCCATTGTAGGAAAGAACTCTTTGGAGGTGAATTAAATGGATGAAGGATATACAGGACTCTATCTGCCACTAGTTGAGCAGATGAGCCCATTTATATTAAACTGACTTAATGGTCATATGAGTAAATTGCAGATTTGAATAACTGAGAAGAGTAAGGCATTTCAGGTAATAGTAGCCACCATTTAGGTATATTTAAAGGACTCAATGGATAGAGTGTTGAGCCTGGAATCAGGAGGCCCTGAGTGGAAATCTGGCCTCAGATACTTACTAGCTGTGTGATCCTGGATGAACCAGTTAAGCTTTGTCTGCCTTAATCCACTGGAGAAGGAAATAGTAAACCACTCCAGTTTCTTTTCCGAGAGAACCCATGGACAGTAGGGGTGTGCTGGGGTCCATGGGGGTCACCAAAGAGTCAGATATGATTGAATCACTTGAATTGATTGAATAATAACAACAATTTAGATAATTACCACTTATTAAGAGAGGGTTCTATTTAAAATTCTGCACACTGATATATATTATATATACATATTTACGTATTTATGAGCCTCCCACAATCTACTTGCAGATAAAAAAACAGGTTTAGAAAAGGAGTTGATATGCCCATAGAGATTTAGAGTATAAATAAAAAGAGTAGCTTTTGAACCCAGAGCTTAGCTAAAATGCCTGGCACATAGAAATGCTTAATAAATATCAATTGACCAAACGACGGGTCTTGCCTGATTTTAAGTTGAGGGCTTCTTCTATTGAACTACATTTATTCTTTGTGTTCTACTCAATATTGCCTTCAAAAAATAACAACTATACATACACATATACACACAGATATACATGTATTCCTATCTAAATTTAACATATATGTTTAACTTCTACTTTTATTTTTTAATTATTTATAATTTACACTGGGGTATGACATTATAATTGATATTCCTAAAGCCTTCTTCTGACCATATCTCTAACCTATTCAAGAATTTCCTGGGATTCCCCTTTACTCCTAGGATGAAATATACAATTCCTTTTTGGGGCTTTAAAAAATCTTCACTATCTGATTTCATCATTATTTTTCCCTGCCTTATTGTACATTACTCTTTGCATTCTCTATTGCAGCCAATCTGACAGACACTGAGATTTGAAGGAAGCTAGGAACTCTAAAAAAGAGTTGAGGAAGGAGTGTATTTTCCTATACATTGCTCTGACTTGCTGAGTGCCTGACTGAAAACAAAATAAACTTCTAAGTATCATCTGAGCACTCTTATCAACACTTCACTGGCATATTTGATAAGATATTCCACTTATCCAAATATTTGTTTTGTATATAACTCTTCTTATCTTTGATTCTCTCCCATAAATACTCCAGGAACTTTTTTTTTTGCCCCAAAACTCTGACCTTTTCTGGGTACAGTTGTTAATTGCCTCCTTAGCTCTTTCCCCTGAGACTTTGAAGCCATTTGTGTGTTTTTCTTGTTTGAGACTCTTCCAAAAGTCTCTTAATCTATCCCATTTAAAACTATCCTCCAGACTGCTGCTCATACTTCATTATTTCTTTTCCTTTTGTCTGGAGAGGCTCATCTACCTTCAGAATGGGATAGCAGGGCTGCATTATTTAATTATTTGTGTTTATGAGTATATTTTTCTTTCTTCTGTTTTTGTTCTGTATCTAAAGTGCATTATTAAAAATTTGCTTTTTCTTCCAGTTATTTTCCGCTTAATAATAATAAATGATCATTGATATTTCTTTAGAATGTGTTTTCAAATTGAATATTAAACTACTTTCATTCTCTCTCCTATCTCAAGAAATTCACTACCTAACTCACGATTTTCTCTTCCCCAATTCCAATACTTAGGCTTGAGGATTTCAGAATCCCTGTTTATTTTCTTTCTTTTTTCTTTCTAAAGAGAAATTATTTTATTTCATAAATGATACATAAGCATGACTAATAATTTTGACAATAGCTGTTTCCATATTTATGAACATTATTGAGGATTGGAACATTAATCATGGTGGTTGTGGGTTCTTTTTCTCCCTATTTTTTGGCCCAGTTTATGTAGAAATAAAGATTTGTTATAAACAATAGTGTTATGAATTTATTAGTATAAGCAACATTAATCATGTCAATGTTTACCCTTGCTTCCCACTTTATCAAATTGCTCAAATTCTATGAAATTTACCTTCAGTCTGCTATAAGAGGGGTGGTCATCACCCACAAATGTTATATCTCCAGGACCCATAACACTGATATTCCTTTACTAGATGCATAACTTCTCATTCTTCCATTTTTTTCCTGGTTCTTTTCTATCCTTATCACAATTTTCAGTCACTGTAACTTTCCTCCTTTTCCAATCCATTACAACTATTCTCTTCTGGTCTCCCTTTTCTCCTTTCAAAGTCTTAATCCTGTAGTTAACCATTTCAATTTTCCACTGTGCTTTACCTTTAAATTGCTTGTTGTTTTGTGCTATTGCTGCTCATCCTTTTCCAACATTTATTTCTTATTTCTGTTATCCAACATCTTGTATGTGTGTGTGTATATATATATATATATATATATGTATATACCATATATATATATATGTGTGTGTGTGTGTGTGTGTGTGTGTATATATGGTAGAATGACTGTGAAGGAAGGAAATACCATATTAGTCCACCACATTATGTAATCTCATCTGAGTCCTCACAACTACACCCTAATTCTTTTTCTCTTCTATAATTGAATCTATCCCATTCCTGTGAGGCTACCTATACTCTTCTTTCTTTTTCTTACATAATATTTAATTGCAAAAAATCAAGGCTATCCTTTAACAGCTGCCACTTCCTTCCAGAATTACTCTCTCCAATTCATTTTATTCATCACACACTGTATTCTACTTTGTCCTAATTTGTTCAAAGGAAGATGTGGCTTTTTTTCTTGTAAATGTTAGTCCTAGTACTTGTGTCTCTGATACCATTCTCCAGCAAACTGCTTCTTTGCTACTACCTCCCCATCACATTTTCTCTAAGTATCAGTTACTTTTTTCCTTAAACTTACAAATAGACTCAGATGTCCCTGACCTTAAAAACATTTTAAACTTGATCCTACAATCTTCTCAAGTTACCATTCTGTATCTGTTCCTTTGTTATAAAATTTTTTGGGAGGTAAAAAAATTTGCTTCATTGCTTTTACTTTTCTTGCCTCCTTACTTTTCAATTCATTGATATCATTATGCAGCTGAAAATCTTAGTAATGACCTATCAATTAACAAATCTAATGCTTTCATGTCATTCTTTGTTTTTCTTGACCTCTCTATAAAATCTGATTCTCTTGATTACTCTCTCTTCTCACTTCTACATCTGATTCTTCTTGGTTTTGGTGACATATATCTCTTATTCTTTTCTTTCTTCCAGTCTAGCTGATTCTTCTCAGTCTTTGATGTATCACTATTCTTATGTGTGGATCTATGCCGTGGCTCCTGTGCTGATTCTTCTCATTTTTCTTTACAGTGTATGTAGATGACTACAAAATCTGCATACGAAAACTTAATCTTTCTCTTTTTTAAAAGCTTTTTATTTTCAAAATTTATACATAATGTTCAACATAAACTCTTGCAAAATCTTGTGTTCCAATTTTTTTCTCCCTCTCTTCTTCCTCCTCCCTCCCTTAGAAGGCAAGGAATCCCATATATGCTAACCGTGTGTAATTCTTCTATACATATTTCCACAATTATCACAGGGGACAAGAAAAATCAGATAAATAAGGGAAAAATTAGAAAGAAAACAAAAAGCAAGCAAACAACAAAAAAGTGAAAATACTGTGTTTTAATCTATACTCAGTCCCCACTGCACCCCACTGGGTGCAGATCGCTCTCTCCATCACAAATCCATTGGAAATGACTTGAATCACCTCACTATAAAAAGAGCCATATCCATCAGAATTGATTATCATACAATCTTGTTGCTATATACAATGTTCTCTTGATTCTACTCAGTTCACTCAATACCAATTCATGTAAATCTCTCCAGGTCTTTCTGAAATCATCCTTCTGAACATTCTGATCTGTATAGGTTCCACGTATCTCTGAGAAAAAAAAGTATATTCCTTTCTGTTCCCACTCACTTTTCTCCAAAGGTCTTTCATACCTAACTTTCCTAAAATTCTATTTACCTCATTAACTTCTTTCTTACTTATTTTGTGGTTTGATTTATCTCATTCTGAGAGAGCAAGATTGAGATATCCACTAGTATAGTTTTGCTGTCTATTTCTTCTTGCAGCTCTCTTCACTTCTCTAGGAACTTGAATGCAGTACCATTTGGTGCATATATGTTTAGTATAGATATTACTTTATTATCTATGATACCTTTTAGCAAAATATAGTTTCCTTCCTTATCTCTTTTAATTAGATCTGTTTTTGCTTTTGCTTGATCTGAGATCAGGATCGCTTGTTCCTATTTTTTTTTCACTTTAGCTGAAGATCCAGTCTTTTACCTTTAATCTGATTGTATCATGCTGCTTTAAATGTGTTTCTCATAAACACCATATTGTAGGATTCTGGCTTTTAATCCAGTCTGTTATCTACTTCCATTTTTTTGGAGAGTTCATCCCATTCATATTTACAGTTAAAATTATCAACTCTGTATTTTTCGCTATCTTATTTTCCCCAAGTTATACTTTTTTCTTTCCTTTCCCTCCTTCACAGTGTTTTGCTTCTCACCATCACCTCCCTCAAACAGCTCTTCCTTTTTACAGACTCACTCCCCTTTCTTATCCCTTTCTTCTTCTACTAATACTCTCCCTTCTATTAGCTTCTCCCTTTCTTTTTCTTTTTCCCCTTCTACTTCCCTGTAGGGAGAAACAAGTTTCTTGGTCAAACTAAATATGTTTGATATTCTCTCTTTGAGTCAGATCTGATAAGATTAAAGTTCACAGAATGCTTATCCTTGTCCTTTCTTTCTCTCAATTATAATAGTTCTTTTTTGCCTCTTCATGTGATATAATTTACCCCATTTTACCTCCGCTTTCCTCTTCTTTCAATACAATCCTTTTTCCACCCATTTCTTTTTTCATAGCATCACAATAAAATCAAATTATATTTATACCCTCTAAGTATACCCCCTAATAAATGTATAGTTCCCAAGAATTAAACATATCATCTTCCCATATAGAAATGTCAACTTTTTAACCTTTAAAAACATAGCTTTTTATTTTCTTTTTACCTTTTTATGCTTTTCTTGAGTTTATATTTGAAGATCAAATTTTCTGTCCAGTTCTGGTCTTTTCATCACAAATAAATGAAATTCTCCTATTTCATTGAATGCCCATCAATGCTTAATTTTGCTGGATAGTTGATTCTTGGCTGCAATTCAAGCTCCTTTGTCCTTTGAAATATAATATTCTAGGCCCTTTGATTCTTTAAAATTGAAGCTATTAGGTCCAGGGTAATCCTGATTGTGGCTCCTTGATATTGGATTTGTTTCATTTTGACTGCTTTCAGTATTTTTTCCTTAATCTGATAATTCTGAAATTTAGCTATGATATTCTTTGGATTTTCAATTTTGGGGTCTCTTTCCCGAGGTAATCAGTGGATTATTTCAATGGCTATTTTACCCTCTGGTTCTAGGACATTAGGACAGATTTCTTGAAAGAGGTTGTCTCAGCTCTTTTTTTTAAATCATAGTTTTCAGATAGTCTAATAATTTTTAGATTATCTATCCTAGATCTACTTTCCAGATCAGTTGTTTTTCTTATGAGGTATTTTACATTTTCTTTTATTTCTTAATTTGTTTTGGCTTTCTTTGACTGATTCTTGATGTCTCATTGATTCATTCACTTCCATTTGTTCAATTCTAATTTTTAGTGAATTATTTTCTTCAGTTAGCTTTTTAAATATCCTTTTGCATTTGGCCAATTGAACTTTAAATGAATTATTTTGTTCATTGTATATTTTTTCCATTTCACAAATTCTGTTTTCCAAGGAGTTGTTTTCTTTTTCCATTTCACCCAATCTATTTTTTTTTTGCTGAAGCATTTGGGGTTAAGTGACCTGCCCAGGGTCACACAGCTGGGGAATTTTAAGTGTCTGAGACCAGATTTGAACTCAGGTCCTCCTGACTTCAGGGCTGGTGCTAATCTATTTTTAAGGAGTTTTCTTCAGATGATTTCTGTTTCCTTTTTCAAACTCTCCTATAAAGCTCAATTTTCTTTCCCCATTTTTTCTAACTCTCTTTTAAGATCCTTTTTTGAATTCTTCCAAGAGGGCCTTGTGAGATGGAGACCAACTCATATGACCCTTTAAAGCCTTTTCTGGAGACATTTTGCCTTTAGTGTCTTCGGGATTTTAGGTCTGTTCTTCCCTGTCTCCAAAAAAAGCTATTGTCAGAGCTCTTTTTGCTTTTTTACTCAGTTTTAAAGGTTGAGGTCTGCTCTTAGGGCAAAGGGGAAATTGTCCCAATATTCCTTTACAGATGACAGCATCTTCACACTGCTCTGGAGTCAATGCTATAGGCACCCCATGCTGGGGGTGTGTGGCCAAGATCCTTGTCAGGCAGGAATCAAGGGACTCACAACTATGTAGTTGTGGTAAAGGTCTCACAGCTAGTTTGCTGATCCATTGGCTTCTAAACAGGGCAGAGTAGCCAAAGCATCTGTATTTTGGCTAAGAGCTTCCCAGTAGATTCCTCCAGTATGTAGAAGCACTGTCCCTATACTGGACTGCCTCTCCCCACTCCAGTCTGATTGAGACAGACCTTTCCTAAAGTTCTTCCAAAATATCTTCTGCTGGAAATTTGTTACATTCCAAATATTCATGGCTTCTGTCACTCCAAAACCAGTTCAGAGGCTTGATCTTGGTGTTGATTTGAAGGAAGCCAGGAAGAACTCAAAGACCTGTCTTTTCTCTACCATCTTGGCTCTGCCCCCAAACTTAATCTTTCTACTGAACTACAGTTTCACATTGTCACATACCTTTTGGGTTATCTGCAATCAGATGTCCCATGAGCCCCTCAAACTCAGAGTTTTTCAAAATGACCTCATTGTCTATATCCTCAGACCCTCTCTTCTTAATTTTCCTATTTCTATTGAGAAACCACTACCCAGTCACTTAGGATTATAAGTCTAGAATTATAGTTGACTCTTTTCTCTCACTCTATATATCTAATCAGTTGCCATGTCTTGCATTTCCTTGACCACTCTTCACTCGTAAAGACATCCCAGAAGTTCACTTTCTTCTCACTCTTGACCTCTATTGTTACATTAGACTATTATTAATTCTCCCATCCTCCAATATCTTTCTCCTCCAACCCATTTTCCACATAGCACCCAAATGAATATTTCCCTTTTTATTATTATTATTTTAAATGATATTTTTTTTAAATACATACAAAAATAGTTTTAATATTCACCTTTTCAAAACCTTGTGTTCCAATTTTTCTCTCTCTCCTGGGTTCTCTTCTCCAAGACAGCAAACAATCTGATATAGGTTGAACATATACAATTTTTCTAAACATGTTTCCATGTTTGTTATACTCTGCAAGAAAAGTCAGATCAAAAGGGGAAAAAACATGAGAAAGAAAAAAAAAACAAGCAAACAAGCAGCAACAACTAAAAGGTGAAGATACTATGCTTTGATTCACATTCAGTCTCCATAGTTATTTCTCTGGATGCAGAAGGCACTTTCCATAACAAGTCTATTGGAATTGCCTTGAACCACTTCATTGTTGAAAAGGGCCAAATACATTACAGTTGATCATAACATAATCTTGTTGTTACTATGTACAATGTCTTCCTGTTTCTGCTTATTTTACTTAGCATCAGTTCATGTAAGTCTTTTCTGGATTTTCTGAAATCAGCCTGTTCATCATTCCTTATTGAACAATAATATTCCATTATATACCATACTTTATTCAGCCATTCCTCTACTGATGAGTATCCAGTCAATTTCCAGTACAAAAAGGGCTGTGACAAATATTTCTGCACATGTGGGTCCTTTTCCCATTTTTATGATCTTTTTGGAATACAGACCCAGTAAAGACATTGCTGGATCAAAGAGTAGGCACAGTTTTATAGTTCTTTGGACATAGTTCCAAATACTTTTTTCAGAATGGTTGGATCCAAATGAATATTTCTAAAGCATCTTTCTGACCATAAATCTTCCCCATTTAAGAATGTCTTAGGGACTTCTATGAACATAATTACAAAATATTTTCCCATAAAGACAAATTTAAAAAACTGGAGAAATATGAATTGCTAATTAGGCAGAGCTAATATAATAAAAATGAAAATTCTACCAAAATTAATTTACTTAGTAAGTATCTTATTAATTAAAAGCCAAATAATTATTTTATAGATCTGGAAAAAAATAACAGTAAAATTCATCTGGAAATGAAAAAAAATACAAAGAAGCAAGCTTAGCAGTATCAGGTTTCAGATTATTTTACAAAATGGTAAATATCAAAACAATGTGGTACAGTTAAGACATAGAGTAGTGGACTAATGGAATAGATTAGGGTCACAACACATAATAGTAAATGACCATAGTGATGTAGTTTTTTGTAAACTTAACGATCCAAGTTTTTGGAGCCAAGAATTCACCATTTGACAAAAATTGCTGAGAAAACTACAGAGTAGTTTGGCATAAAACTAGGATTAGGCCAACATTTCACACCATATACTAAGATAAGGTCAAAATGGATATGTGATTTACACATAAAGGAATATCATAAGCAGATTAAGGATGTATGGAAGATTTTACTATCAGATAAGTAGATAAGGGAAGAATTCATGACCAAACAAAAAAATATGACCACTAGAAATAGAATGGATAATTTTGATAACATGAAACTTAAAATGTTTTGCACGAACAAAACCCAATGCAGCCAAAGTTAGAAGGAACTGAGAGCAATATTTATAGCAAATTTCTTTGATAAAGGAATCATTTCACAAATATGAAGAAAATTGAGACAACTTTATAAAGATACAAGTTATTCTCCAGTTGACAAATGATCAAAGGGCATGAATAGGCACTTTTTAGAATAACAAATCAAAGGTATTGTCACATTGAAAACAAATGCTATAATACTATCCATTAGAAAAATATAAATTAAAACAACTCTCAAGTACCACTTTAAAGCTGTCATATTGGCTCACATAACAAAAAAGAAAATGATAAATACTGAAGGGGATCTGGAAAAATAGACACATTAATGTACTCTTGGTGGAATTGTTACTTGGTTCAGAAGAAAAATTTGAAACTATGCCTAAGGGAATATTATTCTTTGCATACTCTGACCCAGCAATATCACTACTAGGTCTGCATCCAAAGAAATCAAAGAAAAAAAACATCTATTTATTAAAAAAATTATAGCAGTTCTTTTTTTGTGGTGGCAAAGAATTGAGTATTGTGAGAGTGTCCATAACTTTGTACAAGCTGAACAAATTCTGATAAGTGATTGGGATGGAATAATATTTTGCTATAAGAAACAACATACAGGATACTTTCAGAAAAACAAGAGAAGACTTATATGAATTGATGCAAAATGAAATAAGGAGAACCAGGAGAACATTGTACACAGTCACAGAAATATTGTAAACATAATCAACTCTGAAAGACTTAGATATTCTGATTAAGAAAATGATTCAAGATAAATCCAAAGGACCAATGATACAAAATGTTATCTGTTTTCAGGGGGAGAACTGATGAAATCTGACTTCAGATTGAAGAGCACTTAAAAAAAACTTTATTTTTTTTGTGACATGGCTTATATGAAAATATGTTTTGCAAAATTTCAAATTTATATTTGATGCCATATTGCTTGCCTTCTCAGTGGGTGGGGAAGTATCAGGAGAGATGAAAAAAATTTGGAACTTAGAATTAAAAAAAATGAAAAATAAAACATTAAAAAAGATGTTTCCATGATTCTTCCTTTTTTCTAAGATATTTTATCTTTTAAATCCCGTTTACTACATGACACCATTAATAGCTTTGCATACTTTATTAAATATTACTCTCCACATTTTCCATTCTAGCCAATCTGACAGACTTGCTGAGTTTGAAGGAAGCCAGCAATTCTAGGACATGATTGTGGCAAGGGACTGTATTTTCTTGTGTGTGAGGGATAGACTATACAGCGGTATAGTAGTATGAGATAGATTGCCTTTTAATAGGGCCCAGCTAACAGACCAATTTAGTTAGAATGTAGAGTGAACAAAGAGAAATAATATATAATAGGTCTGGAAAAAGTAGACTGAAGCCAGATGGTAAAGGGCTTTAAATGTTATACAGAAGGATTTGTATTTTTTATCAGAGGCAAAAGTGAACCACTGAAGCCTCTTGAACAGGAAAGTGGCATGGTTAGAACTATATTTTAGGAACATCAGTTTGGCTCTACGACCCCTGCTATCACAGAAGCTGAGGTTAGTAGATAATTTGAATTGGGGATTTCTGTGCTGTAGAATGTGTTAAGCTAATTGGACATCTACACTAAGACCAGCACCACATATGATGAACCCTGGACGGGATATCAAGCTGCCTAAGATGGGTCAAACCAAGCCAGATGGGAAATGGAGCAAATCAAAACTCCTGGTCTAAGCAGCAGTAATATTGAACATCTGAGTGGCCACTGGACTTCAGATCTAGGAAAGATAGGCGATAAAATCTCAAAAAAAAAAAAAAAAGATGGTAAATTTAGCAGTCCTGAGGAAAATGAATTGAAGAGGGAAGAAAATGGAGGCAGGGAGTTCAATTAAGAAACTATTGTTATAATTCTGATAAGAAGTGATAAGGGCCTGGTGACTTGTGCTTGGAAACAAAGGGATCAATAGATATCAGAGATATTGTGAAGGTACAATCAGCAAGCCTTGATGATTAGTACTTGGGAGGTGAGGGTAAAATGAAGATCTGAAGATGACTCCATGTTTGCCAATTTAGTTGATTGGTTGGATGTAGGACCCTCACAAAAGCATTATAAAAGGAATTGTTTTGGAAGAATAACTAATGATATATGTACCATCATATTTCTCTAGAAAACTCACATTCTGTGGTTAAAGCAAAAATTCTATACCTCCTAATCTCCTCACTGTGACTCCAAATATAGTTTCTACTGTGGTATAGGGCCATGAAAATTCATTGTATATTTTTTTAGCAATCTTTATAGATATTTACTTTTATTTTTTCCTCAAATGAAACACACATGTGTAATATTCATCAGGCTAACAATATTGTGTAATAATATGGCCTAATGAAGAAAAATGGCAAAAATGATATTTTGAGTCCAATTAACTCCTCCAGCTGCATTTGTATGGTATCTTTACCATTAATACATGAAATTATAACTGAATTGCCCCAAATTCTCAGGTTCTGTTCTCTGAGATTATGAACTGTGTGACATTCCACTCTAATACATATTAAGACTAGGTTAGTCATTGGACTATGTTGTTCTTCTAAACAATATTTGTGACCTTAAGTTTCCCATCTGTTCTCATAAAAACTCACCTTAAGAGCCAAATTTAATACATTTTTTCTTCCCAAGTACCAGTGCTTACAGAAACCCATATTCTCTGACATTTAGAAAACAGTGTTACCCACAAAAGCCATTAACATCTAAAGAGATTAAATTAAAATTCATTTAGAGGTCTCACACATCCTTTGAACCTTCTTATTTTTAGATTCCAGTTTAAGGTGAACTTTTCCTGAATTCTTGAATAAATTTTTTATCTCCAGGCAGTTAATTCAATCTAAACTAGAGAGCAACTTCCCTTTCTCATAATAAGCCTTAAAATAACAGCTTAATTGCAATAGAAAGTGGAGATTTGAGGAGGAGGAAGGGACAGTTGGCTGACAGGAGATTATGTGGTCAAGGTTTTTTATTTCAAAAATACAGTTGAGAAATTACTATTGTATCAATGACATTACAGCTGCTTTGTTGTTTCTATGTTTACCTGCTGCATGCTTGAATATGGATATAAACTTATGCCATTTACCATTTGGGCTTTTCTATAGTATTCAAATTCCATGATAAATACAGATGAATAGAATATGTATGTGTATTTATATATACAATATAATAGTTTACATTTATATAGTTTATAATAATAGGTTACATTTATATAGTTCATAACAATTATGTAGCTTTGCACATAAATACATATGTGTATGTATATATCACATTTATATAATGCTTTTCACTTTACAAGGTGCTTTCTTCAGAACTGCCTTTGTCAACCCTCTACTTCATAAATTCCAGCAGCTCTTTATTTCTCCAAGATCAAATGCAAAATCCTCTTTTTGGCATTCAAAACCTTCCTTTATTAACTATATTACTCCTATCTTTCCAGTCTTCTTAGATTTCACTTACTGCCATGTACTTTTCAATTCTGGTCAAGTCATTTATTCTTTTGTTACCTCCACTATGAAATGAGGGGGTTGGTCTAGATCAAAATTTCTTAAACTGTATTGTGACCTCATGTGGGGTAATGTAAGGGAATGGGGGGATCATGAAATTATGATTTATTATCAGTAAATCTTTTATTTGTTTACCTGTTTTATATTTCTATCTACCTGGGGTCACATAAAAAATTCTCACCCCAAAAGGGGTCACTAGTAGAAAAAGTTTAAGAAGCTTTTGTTTGGATGATTTTGAAGGTCTTTGATCCAATGAATGCTATATAATTATACAGACCATAGTTTGACACAAACAGAAGAAGGAAGTCAACTTACCCCTTTCTTTGCACAAGTGGAGACTGAGTGGAGTGTAATGATAAAAGCTAACATTTGTAAGGCACTGATTATTTGTCAAGTACTGGACCTTTAAACACTTTACAATTATTATCTCATTTCATCCTCACAACAATCCTAGGAGTTAGATGTTATTATTTTTCCCATTTTGTAGATGAGGAAACTGAGGCACATTGATTAAGTGACTTATCCAAGGTACCACAGCATAATAAGTATCTGAGGACAGATTTGAACTCAGTTCTTCCTGACTCTTGACTATGATTCTGTGCCATCTTACTGGTTCCTAATGGTAGAAAAAGCACTGGATTTAATCAGACAACCTGAGTTCCAATCTTGCCTCTCCCACTTATTATGAGTTTGCCTTTGTGTCAGCCACTTGACCTTTATGGGCCTCTGTTTCCTTCTCTGTCAATAAGGGAGTTGTATTAAAAGGCTGCTAATGTTCCTTCCAACTCTAAATTTATGAATTTATGATATGTTTAGGGACAACTGGGGGACACAGTTCTGTATTTGAACTCAGATCAAATGCAGCCTTAGGCACTTACTAGCTGTATGACATTGGGCAAATTATTTAGTTCTATTTGCCTCAGTTTCCTCATTTGTAAAATGAGCTGGAAAATGAAATGGCCAGCCACTCCTGAATCTTTGCCAAGAAAACCCCAAATGGGAACACAAAGAATTAGACATGACTAGAATGACTCAATAACAAAAATGACTCAATAACAATAGCATGATCTGTTTATGTCTCATACTCTAAAAGTTATTTGACACACCAGAAAGAATACAACTAATTCTGAAATTGGAGGATGTAGTTTTGAATCAAAACTCTTTCATTTAAACCCTTTATATTTTTGGGCCATTTCTTAGAATCTCTCTTATTTTCTTTTCTATGATAATAGGTAGTTGGACAAAATTACCTCAGAGGCTCCTTGCAATGCTAAGTCTGCATCTTTATGACCACTTATCATTGGGAGAATGGCTTTTAAGCTTCTATATTTTTGTTAATTCCTTATATATCTTTTTTTTTCCTGTTAGCAGAGATTTATTGGCAAGGAAATTTTTTAATTGATACACTTCCCTTATCAATTCAGGTAGGCACAGATAGACATGTATGTATGTATTCATACATTTTATGTACATATATGTGTGTGTATGTGCAAATCTAACCCCCCATTTTATATCAGGCTCTAATCAGAATTAGTTTGATTTAAGAATTTCTCCATCCTATTAATAGTTCCCCTCTAAAATGATTTTGTTTGTATAAAAGTCTTTTAATATCATATAGTAAAAATTATCTTTTTTTCTTGTTTTGTTAAGATTACTTTTTTTTCCCTCTTATCCCTGATTGTAAAAGATGTCCCCTTATATTTGCCTCCCTCTTAATTTAAAAAAAAATATTGTGACTTTTTATATTTAGTCACATAATCATTTGGATAATCATTTGAAGCTTACTATGTAATGAAGTGTAGGCTGCAGGCTAAATCTAATTCTTGCCAAATTCCCTTCCAGTTTTACCAGGCGTTTTCTGCAAACAAATAAAGTCTTTTTCTGAGAAGTTGGTGCTATAAGGTTTATAAAGCACTGGGATGCTGTATTTATTTTATTTTAGATTTTGCTTATCTAGTCTATTCCCACAGTTGTGCTTTTCACTTTAAACCAATAGTAGTATTAAGGATTACTATTTTAAAACAATATCTAGCACAATGCATTACACATAGTTTAATGAAAAGGTAACATTTAATTGATATAATATGGTTTTAGGTTTGGAAGTGCTCTTCTTTGTTCAATTCTTTCTTTGTTCGTTCATTAGTTTCCTTAAAATTTCAAAGTTATTTTCTATTTTACTATTTATTTTATTCAGTTGTGTAGAGTATTCTATTTGAAATTTGATTTTATGAAGGCTAAATATTCAAATCAATATGTGTATTATGATAATTGTTATTATATAGGTGTGGCCTAACTATAAGCAGTGAATATCTCTTTACTTATGTGTTTTCATTGATTTCTCTAAAAGGTGATTTCAGTATAATTTTGAATATATATTTGGAGGTTAACTCTTTGATATGTCATCAATTTTGTACTTTTTCTTTTAAAATTAGCATTCTTTTTTCATCTTTTCTTGGATTTTGCTATCAAAAATACTGATAATTTTGTGGATTTTATTTTCTTACCTGCTAATTAATTGAAAGTATTAACCACCTTCTAGTTTATTTGCTGATATTCTAGTGTTTTCTAAATAAATAATCATTTTGTATTCAAAAAGAAATAATTTTGTTCCCTTTTAAATAATGCTGGTACCTGTTTCTTATTCTTGTCTTATCCCTATCACTAGCATTTCTAGAATTATGTATGTTTGCTTTATTCCTACACCTATTAGGAAAACTTCTAATGTTAGTCTGCATGTATGTATACATATGTGTGAGTATATGTTTTTTCTTCATTTTATAAAATGTCTCTCTATATGTATGATTTTTAGCATAGAAAAATGCTATATTTTGCCAAATGTTTTCTTTTTTGCTTCTGGAAATATAATCATGTGTTCATTTACTTCTTTTATTTAAAAAAATAATTTTAATTATATTGCAGTATTCGTTTTTCTAAAGTGAATCTGTTATATGCATACAATTTCAATTTATGGTACATAATTGATACTACATAAATATCTTTTTTTTATATATAAAGCTTTTTATTTACAAAACATATGAGTGACTTTTCAACATTGACCTTTGCAAAAACTTTTTTTTTCCAAGCTTTTCCCCTCCTTCCCCCCCACCCCCACCCCTAGATGACAGGTAATCTAATACATGCTAAATAGGATAAATTATATGACAAATACAATACATGTATACATATCTATACAGTTATCTTACTGCACAAGAAACATCAGATCTAGAAAGAGAAGAAGGAAAAAACAACCTAAGAAGGAAAACAAAATGCATGGAAATATTCACAGAAAGCATTAAAATGCTGTGTGGTGGTTCACACTTAGTTCCCACAGGCCTCTCTCTGGATGTATATGACTATCTTCATCGCTGAACAACTGGTTTGAATCACATCATTGTTGAAGAGAACCATGTCCATAAAAATTGATCATCGTACAGTCTTGTTGCTGGGTATAATGTTCTCCTGATTCTGCTGATTTCACTCAGCATCAGTTCATGCAAGTCTCTCCAATCCTCTCTGAAATCCTCCTGTTGGTCATTTCTTACAGAACAATAATATTCCATAACATTCATATACCATAACTTATTCAGCCATTCTCCAATTGATGGGCATCTTTTCAATTTCCAGTTTCTTGCCACTACAAAAAGGGCTGCCACAAACATTTTTGCACATGTGGGTCCCTTTCCCTCCTTAAAAATCTCTTTGGGATATAGGCCCAGTAGAAACACTGCTGGGTCAAAGGGTATGCACTGTTTGATAACTTTTTGAGCATAGCTCCAAATTGCTCTCCAGAATGGTTGGATCCGTTCACAGTTCCACCAACAATGTATCAGTGTCCCAGTTTTCCCACATCCCCTCCAACAGCTATCATTATCATTTCCTGTCATTTTAGCCAATCTGACAGGTGTGTAGTGGTATCTCAGAGTTGTCTTCATTTGCATTTCTCTGATCAATAATGACTTGGAGCACCTTTTCATGTGACTGGAAATAGTTTCAATTTCTTCTTCTGAAAATACTACATAAATATCTAAACCTCTTTTTTTCCTACATGCTTTTCTCTACTTCTGATACTTACTGTTTCTTTCATTCTTACTTTGCTTTCAGAAACATATTCCTCCAAGGATGGATTTACCTCAGTCCCTTAAATTTTGGTATATTGTTTCATTGTTATGCTTGTTTTTTTCCATTTAAATTAACAGATATTTTAAACATACCTCTGGTATGTGGAGCATTGTGCTAAGTACTATCTGGCATAAATATGAGATAAGACATGGAAATACGACCATACAGTTTTTTCCCCCAAATTGTAAGACTTAAAACAGGCAGCTTGGTGACAAAGTGGTCAGAGTGTGGATCCTGAAGTTAAGAAGACTCAATTTCATGAGTTCAAATTGGTCCAGTTTTGCCTCAGTTCTTCATCTGTAAAAGTGAACTGAAGAAGGAAATGGCAAACCACTCCAGTATCTCTTCCAAGAAAACGTCAAATAGAGTGATAGAGAGTTGGACATGACTGAAAAATGCCAACAAAAAAAGAGGCCTATCACATACTACAAAGCAGGCATATAACACTAATACAAATAATGCTGGGTAGATTAAAAAAAAAGAGGTAAAGAAATGTTTGAGGTACCAAAAATTATTCCTACTGGGGTAGAGTTCCTGGAAAGACTTCCTGTGAAACATTTGTTTTGGTCTTTAAAAAATTGGGAGCAATTCAACAGGTGAGGGCAAAGAAGGGAATTTCAGGAAAAAGGATTTTTGACCTAGAGTCTTCATTTAAACACAAGCCTCTAAGAAATTGTGGTTCCTCATTCCTAATCAAATTACAAACTTCTAATACTAACCCTCACATCCCTGAGGTTTGGAGGGGAGATCTTGGAAACAGGGAAAAGAATTCTGACAATTTAAGGACACTTATAGGACATTATTTTCTCTTTTTAATCTTTCAAGAAGTTTTGTGTAAGCAAACCAACCATGACTATTTTGGAAATCTTTGAACGCCCTCCTCTTAGACACTGGGTGGAGAGATGGGATTGATGTGAGAGAATTTCAAGGCAGAATTGACAAGTGTTTGAAAAAGGAATTGAACATAGACAGTACATGAAGTTTAGTACCGCTTTTCTGGTCAGACTGCATATGACATGTTTTCTTCAGTTCTCAGCATTATGTTTTTAGTAATTACATTCACAAGTAAAAATTGGTCAGAGGAAGACCACCACAATGGCAAGGGAGCTGGAAATTATATCATATGAGAATTGGTTGAAGGAGGTGAAAATGCTCATTCTTTATAGGAAAGATAGGTATCTTCAAATATTTGAAAGATTATATGAATTAGGCTTGAAGAGTTTTATTTGGTCTCATATGCTAGAATCTGAAATAGCAACTGGACAGAAGTTGCACAGAAGAGAATTCTTGCTTCATAATTAGAAATTGTTCCTAAAATTAGAATTGGCTAAAGTAAAATGGATTACTTTTTTTGAAAAAAAGTATTTATGTATTTAAAATTTAAATAAAAAATAGAATAAGAAAAAAATTGTCATGAGCAGAGCAGAACATGAGAGGATTCAAAATATGAAACCATAAATTTCCATTTCATGAAAGCATATGTAATAAATACTAAACATTTTTTTCAGAACTGTCCATCTTTTTTTTGCTTCCTTGTAGGTTTTCTTTTGTTCTCTGCTGTGCATTTTTTATTTATTATTTTTTTCTCCTTTCCTTACCCTTATCTCCCCCAAGCAGGTTATAGTTAATTATAAATACTTATATATATATAATATGTGTATAAAAACTCACACACATATATACATATATATATATACATACATATACATAGAAATCTATAATTATAGACATATGTATACATATACATTAATATACATCTATACTTATTTTTTCTGTTTCTCTGAGAGTAGATAACAGCATCTTTCTTAGGTCCAAGTCTTTCCATATTTTTTCTAAACCTATCAATTTATCATTTCCTACACCAAGCAATATTTCACCCTTATACTATCTAATTGTTTTGAATAGTCTAAAAGAGAATTAATATGACTGATGCGTAATGTAGATTTCTTAGAAATGAATTACTTTAATTCACTTTAGCAGAGAGTGAGTTCTTCATCACTGGAGGCCTTTAGGTAGAGGTTCTGAAAACAGTTCTCAGGATTGTTGCCAAAAAAATTCCAACTCGATTATAGGTTGGACTAGATGACTTCTGATCTTACTTCCAACTTTGAGTTTATATTATCCAATGACAGAATTTGTCAATGGACTGAATTATGAATAATAAAGGTAGGGGTGTGTCAAATATATCACCAGAGTTTTGAAGATAAGAGATGAATGAATGGCAAAAATAAAAAAGTCAGAAGGAGGATCATTTTCTTTTGGGGGGGAAGACCTTACTTAAATTAAATTTAGGTCAAATTAAATTTATAATGCCAGTAGGTCAAGTTGGAGATATTCTAATGAGGGTCTGGACCATGATAAACTAGTTGTAGCAAGGAAAAGCTTTTGGGAAAATATAATAAATTCTATTTTGGCATGTTCAATTTGAGATGACTATTAGGATATCCAGTTTGAGCTATTTAAATCACAGTTAGTGATGTGAAACTCAGGAGAGAAATTAGGTATATATGTATACAGATGTCTACATCTAGGTGTAAAGATCACTAAGACACCAAGCTGAAAAGACACCAAGCTGAAATCACTATTGTATATAACCTAATCTTATTTTGGCTTTCACTGCTGCAAGGCAATTCTTTTCTTCTGTCCTTAACCTGAAATGCCAAACTTGATGCCTGCAAACTGAATTCACGTAATTGGGAAATGTTCAACAAAATAAATAAAAATACAATATAATGTAGATAATTGTATGTTCTTTCAGAACTTTGCCTTGGCCTTAATAAGAAAATAGAGGCCATTTACCATCTGGCCCTGAGAGCCTTCTCCTTTTCTTTTCATTGAAAAAATACATGACAATGTCATCCTAACTTTTCTTCTTGATTCCATTTCCTCTTATTATCTCCAGCAAAATTCCCCTATAGTCATTTCCTAACCTCTATTATGTTCAGTCTTTCCTTATCCATTCATCCATTTTCACTGCCCTTCAAACATTCAAATCTCCAGCATCTTTAAAAATTTCTCCTTTGACTCTACCATTCTTCATCTACTCCTTAAACTATCACTACATTTCTTCACCCTTTCATAGCCGAACCCCTAGAAATGAGGTTTGCTTTCATTGCCTCTACTTGATTTCCTTTTGCTCACTTCTCAACATTTTCTAATTTGGCTTCCAACATCCATACTCACTCAAACTAATTTTTTTTTAAAATGTTACCAAGAATATATTAATTGTTGCATATAATGTCCTTGTCTTAGTCTTCATCTTTCTCAACTAGTTTTCAGCTAGACACTGTCACCATCCTCTTCTATATTCTCTTGCTTTTCATTACACTATTGCTACTCTTAATCCCATTCAATCTGTGATTTCTCTTTCCCAGTCTCCTTTATTAAATCATTATTTGCATAATGCCATTTAACAATGATTCTATCTTCTGGCTCTCCTTTTATCTTTCTACTCTTCGACTTTATGATCTTTTTTATTTCATTGCACATGTGACTCACAAATCTATATATCTATTCCCAGTGTCCTTTCTGGAGTCCAGGCCTATATCAGGCATTGCCTATTGGACATTTCAGACTTTATGTCACATAAATATCTCAAATCCATCATGTCCAAAACAGAACTTATTTTCTTTTCCCTCCAAGCCTACCTCTTTTTTCAAGTTCCTTATTTCTTTCAAGGTCACTATTATTTTTCTAGTTTCTCAGGTTTGCAACCTTAGAATTACCTTTAGATCATCACTCTCCCTCACTCCTTATGGTCAGTAAATTGGCACCTTGTCATTTCTACCTTCATAACTTTTTTCACTTCTGACACTTCTATATTCATTTTAGCTACCACCCTCCTTCAAACTTTTATCACCTCTTACCTATACATTATAATAGTTGATCTATCTCTTTTCTTCTCCCTTTCTCCAGTTCATCTTCTATATAGCTAATAAGATGATTTTCCTGATATATTGATCTGACCATTCAACTGTTCAGTAAATTCCACTGGTTTCCCATTGTCTCTAGGTTAAAATATATACTTCATGTTTGTTGCTTAAAGCCCATTACTTCCCAGCTTCAACCTATCCTCCCACCCTTAATAGACATGATTCCTCTTTCTGCACCATAGTTTAGTCAAACTTCTTGTTGTCCCTCACACATGACAGTCTATCTCCTATTGTCATGTTTGCACTCACTATTCTTCATAATGTATTCCTTCTTTATTCTGCTTCCTAGAATCCTTTTCTTCCTTCAAGATGAGTCTCAAATACCATCTTCTACAAAGTAGAATCTACATGAAGATTTTATTAATTTCCTTCCCCATCTCCAATTATGGGTGCCCTCTGTCCTCAAATTATCTTGCATTTGAACACATACACACTATATACATATATACATATACATGTATATATACATATATCCACACATGCATATATATATGTGTATATATATATATTCATTTATATACATATTGTCTCCCCAGGTAGAATGAGCCCCATTGAATAATACAAGAACCACTTTTTTTTGGTCATCTCCAACACTTTGTATAGTTCCAGGCACATAGAAGGTGTTTAATAAATGTTGATTGACATTAATAAGTGAACTGAAGCTGTGAATGAGATACCATGGAGTTTGGGGGAAAACAGCAGAATTTTAATTAGCTACATTTCTTTTACAAAGCAGGGAAAACTTTCCCAAAGAGAAATAGATGAGAACTTGGATAGGATTACAGTGTACCTTCATTCAACCTCCCCCAACTCACCCAAAGCAGTATCTTTACTGTATTTCTGAAGTTGGGTGAATCTTCTAGCCAGACTTTATTTCTTTACTGTGATTTTAAAAAATTCATAATGAAATCACATTGGAAACTCATTATAAAAAAGTCAAGGTGAACTATTATAGAGAAGCAATAACAAAGGGTCATCCCTAAGACAAAGAGCCACCCCCAAGTTCAGATTAGGAAATACGCAGATGTGCATGAGGAGATGGAAAATGGCCTGGTAATGTTGTTTTTAGAAGGAAATGGTCATACCAGAACCGGATACATTTTAAGGAGAGGGATGTATTTTGGGAGTTTTTCCTCTCTGACAAAATGAAAAGCAATCTATTTATATGAAGCAGAACCCAAAGGCAAGACTTGGAACTCAGCAGTAAACTCTTAAGGGTTTTGAAGTGGCAGAGGGAGACTTACTGAAACCAATTAAAGAATATTAATCATTCTTTGGTGAATGAACTAGTGTGTTAGTTATGAAGTTTTCAAGCATTTTGGAGAGAGAGAAAACTCAAAATCTTTGCAAAGAAAGAAATCCTTCTTCAGGAAAGAACATGTTCACTTGTCTACATCTGGGAAGATGGTAATCAAGCTACAATATCAGTATGATTAGCTAACTGAAAAACCATATGGAAAAAATGTCTTAGCTTAACAATTTACATGTATGTAGCATTTTAAGATTTACAAAGTTCTTTACATAAATCATCACATTTGATATGCTTAACAAATCTGTCTGGGAGGTAAGCACTAGTATCCTGACTTTATAGCTGGGGGGGGGGGATCTCAGAGAAGTTAAATGATTTGCCCAGGCTTACAGCTAGTTAAATTTCTGAGGAAAGATTTGAACCCAAGCCTTCCTGACTCCAAGTACAAGAACAGGTGAATATAACTAAGACTAATAAATACTAAGCTATTGACATTTGAATGGAACGTAGATCCAAAGAACATGGAAAAAGTAAGCCATGTAGAGAATCAAAGGGGAATAATGAGATCTGGCATTGATAAAGCACTTTGAGGTTTATAAAGCTTTTTAAATAATAATAATAGCTCACAGGACTTTGAAGTACTTTATGTATGTTATCTCATTAATCTCACAACAACTTTGTGAGATACATGCCATTATTATTTCTATTTTACAGATGAATAAACTGAGACTCAGAAAAGTTAAGGTCACATGATTACTAAATGTCTGAAGTAGATTCAAACTCATTTTCCTGATTACAAAAATAGCACAAGACCTATTTTGCCATTTACATATATTTTACTACTTATACCCCAAGAGGCAGAAAAGAAAGTTATTGTTTCCATTAAACACATGTGGAAAAACTGAGATTCAGAAAGCTTTTGTAATTTGATTGCTGTCACAAAGCTAGCAAGTGTTAGTGGTGGATTTAACTCAGTACACTTTGAACTTTAAATTCAACTCTCTATCTACTTTATATCTATCTTAGAAAACATTAAGTTCTACTTCTCCTCATTTGACCAAGGAAGTTAATAAGTAAGGATAGTTTTCCCTTTTGGATGAAATTTTATTCTTTCTTTTATAAAAGTTTATGTTAAAATATTTAACATATATTTAACAATCAGTCACCCACCTTTACGCATGATACTAAGACCTCTAGATTTTACAAAATCAGTTCCTAATAAGAATACTATAAAAATGTATGCTACATAACTTAGCTTGGTTCCCCCCGCTCCCACCCCACAAAATCTTAATAGAATATGTCTATCTTTTTACATCAAAAGCTAATTTAGTTTTTTGGAAAACAATTCTCAATGCAAACTGACTTGAAACATAATAGTAACTGCCTAATGGTCTTTTTTTGGAACAGCCACAGATGAGATCTGAAATGGCTGTGCCCTGGGAGAGTGTTTCCTATTGGTGCTTAGTGATAAGCAAATCTAATGAGATTTTATGAACTAGGATGAAGGTATCTTGTGCTTAGGCTATAGATTGACAATGCCAGAATCAATTAATCTGTCTGTCTGTCTGTCTGTCTGTCTGTCTGTCTCTCTCTCTCTCTCTCTCCCCCTGCTTCTCTCTCTGTCTGTCTCTCTCACTCTTCTTCTTCCCCTCTCCTTTCCCTTTTCCCTTCCCCTGTCTTTCCCTCTCTCCCCTCTCTATCTCTCTTCCTTTCTCTCTTCATTTATGCATATATCTATTCATTTCTCTCTCTCCTTATGTGGGTCTGTCTGTCTGTCTATCCAACCTTAGGATTTTATTGGTTTGGGGAACTCCTTAGGGAAGAAAGAATCCTTGATTTTAACCCACTGAAGATCATTGATGGCTTTATAGTTTGTAATTTTAAAGATTTGCCTGAAAGTACTGAGAAGTCAAATGATTTGCCCAGCATGGAGCAGTCAGTATCTATCAGCCAAGATTTGGAGGTAAATCTTCCTGGCTTGTGGCTCTCTCTCCACAAGTCAGATTACCTCTCTGGTTATGTGCCATAAGCATAGTAGGTGTTTAATCCATGCTTGCTGAATTGTTAGAAGCATTGGAGGACTGTTTAAAATCTTATTTAAAGTGCAGTGAGGCAGGCAGAAAGTTATATAAAACCTAATGTGATATACTTAGACTGCTCAACATGTTTCATTAAAGGCTCGACACTGTGCAAACTATAAGAGACTATTTGCATTTGTTTCCCCCTAGAGACACTAGATTGGAGAAATTACTGGATTTCCTCAAGACTCAACAGTATTCTAAACATGACACAATAATGAAGGCCTATAGTAATCCAGTATTTGATTAATCCCCAAACTCCAGCTTCTGGAAGAAGAACTCACTATTTGATAAAAATTGCTGAAAAAACTGGAAAATAATATGTCATAAAATCAGCATCTCATGGCCCATACCAAAAAAAGTTCAAAATGGATACATGATTTGGGCATAAAGGATGATATCATAAGCAAATTAGAAGAACAAGGAATAATTTACCTATCAGATGTTTGGAAAAGGGAGGAACTTATGACCAAAGAAGAACTAGGGAACATTATGAAAGGCAAAATGGACAACTTTGATTACATTAAATTAAAAAAGGTTTTGCACAAACAAAACCAACAGAAACAAGATTAAAAAGGAAGTTCAAAAATGGGAAAAATCTCTTTACAGACAGAATTTCTGATAAAGATCTCATTTCTAAAATAAAGAACTGTGCCAAATTTATAAGAATACAAGTCATTCCTCAACAGATAAATGGTCAAAGGACATGAACAGACAATTTTTAGATGATGAAATTAAAACTATTTATAGTTACATAATAAAATGCTCTAAACTATTATTTATTAGAGAAATGCAAATTAAAACACCTCTAAGATACCATCTCACACTTGTCAGATTGGCTAAGATGACAGGAAAAGATAATGATAAATGTTGGAGAGGACATGGGAAAACTGATACACTAATGCACTGTTGGTAGAGTTGTGAAATGATCCAACCATTCTGGAGAGCAATCTGTAACTATGCCCAAAGAGCTATAAAACTGTATATACCTTCTGACCCATCAATGACATTACTAAGCCTGTATCTCAAAGAAATCATAAAGGAGGGAAAAGTTTCCACATGTTTGCTGCAGCTCTTTTTATGGTAGCAAAGAATTGGAAAAGGAGTGGATGTCCAACAATTGGGGAAGGGCTGAACAAGTTGCGGTATATGAAGGTAATGGAATATTATTGTTCTATAAAAAATGATGAAGAAGTTGATTATAGAAAGTCCTGTAAAGATTTATTTGAACTGATGCTAAGTGAAACAAGTAGAACCAGGAACATGTTATAATAGCAAGAATGTGTAAAGGTTAACTGTGAAAGGCTTGGTTCTTCCAAGTAGTTCAATAATCCAAAGAAATCCCAATAGACTTTGGACAGAAAATGCCATCTGCCTCTACAAAAACATCTAAAGAGACTGAATGTAAATCAACACATGCTATATTTACTTTTTTCTGTTTTTTTCTCTCTCCTATGATTTTTCCCTTTTGCTCTGATTTTTTTTCTCCCAACATGATTCACAAAGTAATTTATTAAAAATAAATAAACTTACTATTAAAAAAAGACACAACAATATTCATGGAATATTGCAAAAAATACAGACTCCTGTGCTTGGTTTTCAAAACCTTTCACAATCTGGCTCCAAACCAATCTCTTCAGATTGATTATATTCCTTTCTTTCTCATATACTATGCATCATTTCCTGCATGAAACTTTCCCTAATTCCCTAGGTGTTAGTGCCTCTCTGCTGCCAAATCACAGCATTATAACATATCTTTATAAATAAGGTGTTTGTATATACATAGACATTCATACATGTGTATATATTCACACATATAGACATGCACATATGTATGTATATATCCATGTATTTATGACAATCAGAGCTATATGACTTGCCTAGGAGTCACACAGCTAGTAGTGTTTGAGGCTGGATTTGAACTCAGAAGCTTTGTATTGATATATATTACGCATATATAGAAATATGTTATTTCCTCTGATAAAATCTAAACTCCTTAAGAGCATCAATAGCTTAAGTTTGTTTTTTTATCCTCAGTGCTTGGCACAGTGCTTGACTGGTTATATACTTGATAAATATTTTCTGATAAATCAATAAACATTTAATCAATCAACCAACCAACCAACACAGGGAAACTAATCTATTCCTTGTTCCCTGGCAGTGCTTTTGACAGGTCTGCTCTTCCTCCTCACTCTGCCTCCTGAACACTTAGCTTAAGTACTAGTGATGTCCATGATGTCATGTTAGTACAACCCCCTCTTTTCAATTGTTAGTGTTTCCTGTTTATTGTATGTATTTTGTATTTACATATACATGCATATAAATGTGTATATATGTGTATCTGTATATACATGTGTATATATATGTATCTATACATATTTATAGATACACACATATACACATAATTTCTCTTAGTGAAGTGTAAATTCTTTGAGGAAAGAGCTTTTTGTTTTTGTTTTTGTATCACCAAGACCTGGCATATTATAGCAGCATAATAGATGTGAAATTAATGCTTATTGAATTGAATTGATCAAAAACATACAATGTGAATATCAGAATTAAAATTCAACATCGTTGACTTGCTAACTCAGTTTTTCTGATTGCTTCCGTTATAAAAAGTGTTTCCTTAATATTAGGACATAAAATCAGCAGAATTTTTAAAAAAAATCATTTTATTTTTAATTTATGGGATAAAACAAACAAGCATTTTCATAAGATAGTATAATAAGAAAAGATTGCACATGAAACTGCAAATCTATTATGTACAACTTGCTATTCCATTTAAATGTCTAATAAAGTTATCAGGAAAATGTTTTTCCTCTCCCCCACTAGAAATGGTTAACATTAGACACAAAAATTATGTACTATATGTAAAATCATTCTAGACATCCTTTTACGTATCAATTCATTCTCTGAATGAAGACATCTTCCTTTATGTATCATTTGTAGTTAATTTTAGTATTTGTAATAGCCAAAATGACTTAATTGCTTAAAGTCATTCTTAAAACAAAATTGCTGTTACTATATACAATATTTCCTTGGTTCTTATTTTGCTCTTCATTATTTCATGCAAGTCTTTCCACGCTTTTCTAAAATCATCAAGCTCATCATTTCTCATAGCACAGTAGTGTTCTATCACAATTGTATACCACCACTTGTTCAACCACTCTCCAATTGACAGACATATCTGCAATTTCCAGTTCTTTGCTACTACAAAGAGAGCTGACTTTTTGATGTTCCAGTTTGGAGAAGAAAAACTGATTAATGAGAGAATTTTTCTGTGTCTTCAAAGTAATCAGGAAGAAGTTATGGGCAGGTAGATTCTGACAGCATTGGGAAAAACTTTATAATTATGTAACGTGGTTGACTCTGGTTCCACTTTCTCTGTGCCGGGCTTGCTATAACTAACACAAAACATCCGCATGTACTCTACTCTTCCCAGTTCTTTTGGAAGCAGCTTCCTGCCACCTTCCAAGTGGTTGATATAATCTTACTAGATACCCCTCACAATAATTACACCTGTGTAAAAGGGGAGTGGACTGCCTTGGGAGGCAGTGAGAAAAACTATGCCATTGGAGATCTTTATAATCTTTATAATAACTAGTATTTGAATGTCACTTTAGGATTTCATATACTTATGTGTGTAAATATCTATAGTTACTGATATATTGATCTCTCCATGAATGATCTTTACTAGAACTTTGTGAGGTCAGTACCACAGATTGTACTATCCCCATTTTTAGAATAAGAAGCTGGGATTCAGAGTAGCTATATAACTAGTGAGAATAAGTCTATAGATCCTAGATCTTTCCACTATAGCCTACTGATTCCTAGGGATTTATGTAAACAAGATTCCTATTTCATATAGGGATGAACTATTTCATGTAAGTGCTAAAGTATCTCTCAAATCTGGGATTCCATGACATTATAATACATTTTCTATTGGTAGCAGACAAAAAAAAACTTCCACATATTATTGTTAATATTGAGTATCATTCATGTCACTTATTTTGATGGATAAGATTTCATTTCCCTGGGCACAGATCACAACCAATTGATCTTTCTTATCTGTTCAAAACCTACCAATAACCTTCCATAAATTTTCCAAGAGAATGCACCATTTGCATTGCCTTCCTCCATTTCCTGTAATAGATTGACAGTACCATGGGAGCACTAAGGCTGTCCATTTTAAAAAATCTCTCATGCTGGCTTTGTAACCAAGCTACTGATTTTTCTTGTCATGTACTTCCTAAATGATGATCTCTTTTATGTCACTTACCCTAGAGAAGCCATCATTAGTAATTATGTGGCTGCCTTTGAACACTTACTTTTTTGTCTTACAATTACCATTAGGTATTCCTGTAATTTTGAGGCAAACCACATAAACCTAAAATATCCTCATCTTGACAGTCTTAAACATTGCATTTTACCTCTGGGGTACTTTCAGCATTTGCTTGGATTTATTTACTTGGCTTTATCAAAATCTTGGATTTGATGCAATTTGAGATATACTCCAGCATCCACTCATTGCAGATTTTTTCAATTCTATTTTCTTACTAATGTGAGTGTGTGTGTTGAATTCAGTTTGTAAATGTAAAACTAAGGAAAGCATTAGTCTAGGATTTCAAGCTGTAAATAAACTTGAAACCCCAAACTGAACAAATAAACAGGGGATGCATTAAAGGGGATTGTGAGTCCCAGGAATCTTTGCTGTTTGGAGAGAAATTCAAGACTACAAACTCGAGTTTCCTAAAAGCAGCCCATTCATTTCAATCCACAAAGTGCCTGAGATAATGCCAGGCTTTTTCTTTTTCTTGGAACAAAACTGTTTCTTCAAGGGAAATTGGGGAGTGGGGGAGGGACCGAGAAGGCAGCAAATAGTCTTAAAAAATCCATTCAAACTCATGCATAAAGTTTCTTTTAGTCAGCTAGTTTATTTATTTATTTACCAGGTGGCAGTTTTAGTTAATAGCTCAGATCTAACTTACCTTATTTTTATCAGTACAGTATGAAAGTACATGACTATAGAACTAATCCAAGCATTTCCCATGGGAAAAATGTTTCACTGATGCTTTAAGGCTTGACAACAGAAGAAAGAAAATTCACATTTTCTCTATGGAAAATTACCTCAAATGAGCTCAATTTATGGTCCTTTAAAATTTTTCCTTCTGAAAATTGCATGATAGGCTCCGATGAAGGGTTTTTTTTCCCCCTTTTCTTATAACCATCCTCCTTCAATCCAGGGAGAAATAGCCATCAAGAGGAGAAGGGGAGAGAGCCATGTGATTCCCATTTACATTAATGGACACTGAATGACTAAATCTTGGTTCATAATATTAAATATTTACTTCTGATTGTTCTTTCAGCCTAAACAACTTCAGTATGTTTGCTATGAGGCTGTTAATGAGGCATCAAATAACTAAACACAAAGGCATGGTGGGGAGGTGGGGGGAAAGGGAGAGAAAACAAAAGTAATTTTGAGAAAAGGATCAAAAGTTTAAAGTTGACACAGTCTTTATAGGTCATGTAATTCAACTCATTTAGTGTTACAGATAAAGAAATTAAGACCCAGAATGGTTAAATAATTTGCCCAAAGTCACATAAGAATTAAGAAGCAGAGCCAGTTGTTCAAACAAACAAACAAAAATCATGGCTGAAATGGGGGCTGGGGAACAGAATCATATTCTAAATGACCTGGTATATGTTTTATTTTTTTTTTTTACCAAAATTGTAATCCCATCGCTGGGCATTTAGAAATAACTAGTAATTTTATTATCATAAGTATTCCTTTCACTGAGTTCAGTTGCTGTGGCTGATAGAGTCATTAACTGATAACCAATGTTCTAATGACCATACTGTCCAAACTTATCTAGACTAGTCCTTGTCTGCCAGACTATGAGGCCTACTGGGTCCATATTGTAAGCCTTCCCAACTTATTATTATAAATTACTTGCATTTTTAAATTGTGCTTTGGACTTGTGCTTTTGATCTAGGAATTTCCCAGTGAGATAATTCACTGCTAATGCATATCAAGCAATTCTTCTGCCATTTTCAGTGTTATGTAAATGCCTGGTATCACTCTGATAAGTTAAGAAACTTCTTCAAGACCACACAGCCAGCATGTGTCAGAGATTGGAATTCAACATCCTGAGACCAGATCTCTCTCTATTATGCCATGGATGGCAGCCTCTATCTGTTGGAAAAGGTTTTAAAAGTCCAAGGTGAATAAGATAAAGCATAGGAGTAGGCCATTTGTGAGAGCAAAATCCCATTGCTCTTTCAAAAAATTATTTTTTTTCTTTTTATATTAGATACTTTTTTCTCTATAACCAGTCTACCTCTACATATGTCATAATTTATTTTATTTTATTTTAATACACATTGTTTATGAATTATGTTGGGAGAGAAAACTCAGAGCAAATGGGGAAAACCATGAGAGAGAAACAGAAAAAAGAAGTGAACATAGCATGTGTTGATTTACATTCAGTCTCCTTAGTTCTTACTCTGGTTGCAGATGGCATTTTCTGTCCAAAGTTTATTGGGATTGCTTCAGATCACTCAACTACTGAGAAGAACCAAGCTTTTATAGTTTATCATCACACATTCTTGCTGTTATCATGTACAAGGTATGCCTGGTTCTACTGTTTTGCTCAGCATCAGTTCATGTAAATCTTTCCAGGTGTTTCTATAATCATCTTTTTTAAAAATCATTTTTAATAGAACAATAATATTCCATTACTTCTATGTACCACAACTTACTTATTCAGACATTCCCCAATTGATGGTCATCCACTTCTTTTCCAATTCTTTGCTACCACAAAAAGAGCAGCTACAAACATTTTTGAACATTTGGGTCCTTTTCCCTCCTTTATGACTTCCTTGGGATATAGACCCAGTAATGGCACTGCTTGGTCAAAGGGTATTAATAGTTTTATAGGAGAGCCATCATTTATAACAAAGAATTTAAAAAAATAAGACAGAGAAAGAGAAAAGAAACACTTCAATAAAACTAATCAGTATTAGCTACATCTGATACTGTATACATTATTTCACAATCATAGTCCTCCACCATTTCAAAGAAGGGGGAATGGGGAAGGTACTTTTTCTATTCTATTCTTTGGTTTTGATTTAATTATTGGTTACTATAATTTCACAGAATTTAGTTTTGATTTTGTTGTTGTTTTATTCTTTCCATTTATATTTTTATGTTCTGTATGCATCATTTCTAGGTTTTGTTTTTCAATTTATATCAATTCATGTCTTTCCATATCTCATATTCTTTGTATTCAATTTCTTATAACCTACTGACATTCTAGTGATAGCTCAGCTTCTTTTAGCCCGTTGATTCATGTGCCACAATTTACTTAACCATTCCCCAATTGATGGTCACCTTCTTTGATCCTATAAAAAAGGGCTGCTTTAAGTACATGCTGTCTCAAAAGTCTTAGTGCAGTTTTAAGTGTTAGTCATTTAAAAGTGTCCTAAAATATTTGGAACACACAGCCAATATTGATGGATATGGCATCTTTCTTCTTATTAGTGATCCTTGGGTTTTATGTCTATATATAGAATCTGAGTCAAAGAGCCCAGCTATTTTAATTACATTCTTCAAATAATTCCATACTGCTTTCCAGAATGGTTGAACCATTTCACAGAACAGTCAATAAATAATCAGTAGGGTTTTTTGTTGTTGTTGTTGTTGTTTTTTTTTTTTTTGCTGAGGCAATTGGGGTTAAGTACCTTGCCCAGGGTCACACAGCCTGGAAGTGTTGAGTGTCTGAGATCAGATTTGAACTCAGGTCCGCCTGACTTCAGGGCTGGTGTTCTAACCACTAAGCAACCTAGCTGCCCCAATAATCGTAGTTTTTTTTTTTAAAGAGGTCATGTCAGATTCTTCATAATTCCATTGTTGATATACTAGTATAGTTTTCTATTTCCTTCTCCAGATCATTTTACAGATGAAGAAACTGAGGCAAACATGACTAAGTGATTTGCCCAGAGTCCCACAGCTTATACATATCTGAGGCTGTATTTGAATTGAAGAAGATGAGTTTCCTAAGAGTGACCTAAGAGCAGAAGTGTGAAAAGTTCAGTGGAAGCTGCAATATTATGGTATAAATGAATCTTCCTGATGCTCAGCATTCTATCTACTGTCCCTCCTACTAGCTGCTCCTTTTACAATCTTGCAACTTTGGATCTTTATTTAAATCTCTGTGTCACACACTGAGCATTAAAGATTTACCACTGATTTGTTTAGTCATGAAATTACAGGGAGAATCCTCTATTCCAAATATCCAGAAGTAGAAAAAAAAACCATTTCTGCTTTGTTCACCTTAGATTCAAGAAATAAGAACAAAGTTGATTTCTAGGCCAGAGGTGTTAAAAGTTAAAAGGGAGTCCATTAAATTGTATATAAGAATACCTTCTGGAGGTATACTGACTTAGAAAACCACACATGAACATTATCTATATCAATATTCTATTCTGTTTTTATTTGTTAATATTTTAATTTGATTTGGCCATACACCAATATTGTATACTCCTTTGAGTTTTTGCTTTGGACTATCCTAAGGAATGGTAGATCCTGGAATCTGGCTAAAGGAGGTAGAAAAACATATGAGCTCCTTCCATGGATTATCAGTCTTGATGACAACATACTATACACATTGATGTAATCTTCCTCTTCAGAGTCCTAGGTGATACATCTATGCTGGCCTTAAAGTTGATTTCTCTCACACAATAGGAGAACTGGACTCCTTATTCTTTGGAATCAGAAAGTCCTTACTTCAAATCCTGACTCAGACCTATGATGATGGGAAAGTCACTTAGCTTCTCACTTTAGGCAATTCTCTAAAAACATGGTAGACTCTTAAATGGAAGAAAAGGTGATAGCTTGTAGAGAGAGATTCCTTATATGAGAAATTTTCTATACCAATGAAATCACAGGTCTAGTCTCTATTCCTAATTATTACCTTAGGTAATATGATACAATAGAAAGGACATTAGACCTGTGTTCAAATCCCATGTCAGACATTGATTATATATGATCTTACTCAAGTCACTTAATATCTATTTTCTAATCAAGAAAAACAGGAATTGGACTCAGTGGCTTCTAATATTTTTTTTTCTAACTCTAATTGAAGGATCCTATCAACTAATTTATCACTGGAAAAATATTTTGCTTTCTATAATTAAATGTGAATTATCATTTAAACTTACTTTTCCATTTTGAAGGAATGGTCAAATTTTTTATATTCCCTCCTTGAACCCTGAAATTCAGTTACCATTTTTACTCCTCATTGTGATTTAAACATGCTTTGACCACTGCCACTTATATATCCACAGGAGTGGAGTGTCTTGCCTATACCGGCCTAGGAGGGCTTCTTGGCCTCTCTGAGTATCCATTTCATCATGTTCCATGTACTTTTCCTCCCTGCTACAACTCCACAATAATTGCTTTGCCAGAACAGGGGAGTTCTGTGGAGAGTATACTTATTAAAATGACTAATTTCCCAGTGGGAGTGTCAGCACACACTTCAGTCCAACTGGGGATAAAAGTAGAGGTAGGGGAAGAATTAGGGTAAAATGTTCTATTGGTCAAATTAAATGTTTTATTAATTATTGAACTCAATAATGAATATCTGATTACTATCCTACTCATGGACTATTGTCAGAATTGGGTCTTTTGATGTCCATAAGCTAGCCATGATGAAGCAAATGATACTATAACTTTTGTGCATGAAGAATGTTGAACCTACAGGAGATTTTGCTAATTAGGAAATATTTTTGAAATTTTACAAAAGATGCAGATACCTTTGTTCAGGTCATTCATAGGATCAAAGATTGAGAGCTGGAAGTGACATTACAGGCCATCTGATCCAACTTCTTTATGTTTACAGGTGAGCACCTGAGGCTATAAGAAGTTAAGCGACTTACTCCATATCCCACAGATAGAAAATATTAAAGGTAGGATTTGATCTTATGATTTTAATTCCAAATTCAGTATACATGGAATACCTTCTTCCTTTAAAGTTTATTTAAATTCTACTTATCTGCTGACTTCAAGTCCCATCGTTTTCATGAAGTTCTTGACCACTCAATCAGTCAATAAGCAAGTGTCTACTATGTGACAGTACTGTGTTACATGTGATCATTTCAGCTTACTGTTTTCTCTCTTTCATGAATTCCTAGGATATTTACTGTTCCTGTTACCTATGAAATACACATAGTTTTGTATTGGTCATCATATTTTCATGTGTTTATACTTTCTCATTTAGATTATAAATTTCCTGCGGGTAGTGACTACTTATTTCTATTATTCTCCACAGTTCCCAGGTCAATATCTTGTATGTTGTAGGAACTCAATAAATATTTATTGCTCAATAAAGAGCTTCTTGATTTTTTATTTTTCATTAAATCCTTACAGTTGGTAGTGGTTTTGATTAAAATAATTTTGGGGAAAAAAGAGAGACAATATTACCCAGTAGATAATTCAGAGTTTTTCCTTTATCAATTAGAAAACTTCTTGTTTTGGAGGTTTTTTTGCCATATACTTCTGTAGGCTGAATAAAAATAGCCTGTTAAATTTCTGCCATTTTTTTTCTTTCTTGTTTAGCATTGTATTCTTGCATCCATCATCAGGGAGCCTGACTTACTTGAAATAATTTTTTATGCTCACTTACTGTTTTTGTAATGTTTTATAAAATGAAAAGGGAACAAAAAAGTATACAAGACAGCAAAATACAAGCAATTATCCTTTAAAATATAAACTGGAAATGTGAACTTTGACAAGTTATTAAATTGAGCCTCAGTTTCTTCATATTTAAAAAAATATAAAAAATGTACTTTTCAGAAACTGTTCTAAAGATGCAATGATATAATGTATACAAAGGTACTTTGTAACCAGGAAACACTATTTAAATGTAAAACATTATGAATTATTAGCCAAATTTCAAATGCCACATAACTTTCCTGACAACCAAACCACAATATGCATATGTTTTTGTTTTTAAATTCTTTGAGAATACTTTTCATGAATCTTCTATCTCTAAAAGTAGAGGATACATGTGTGCAAAAATATACATGTCCTTATATACATGTACATGCACACACATATGGATAAATATATACAGATATGCTTGTATATAAGCACATGCATAAGTACTTTGCATGTGAATAACATATACATTTATGTATACACATAACTAATTTATGATTCTTGATTAAAGTAAATAGAGAAAATAAGAGAAGTTAAAGATGGCAAAATGAAAAAAAATTATTTTGGATTCATTTGCTGAAATTATTTCTAACTACTATTCATGTCCAAATTAAGGATCTTTTTAATGCTTTGGGAGACAGTTTTAATGCATATATATATATGCATATATATACATATATATGTATGTATACTCTAATATCTTTTTTAGATCTTAGGGTGGGAAAAGATGATAATAGTTCAGTTCTCTCCCCATCTCTCTGCTTCTAGGCATTGTGGTACATAAGACAATTTGTTGAGTAACCAGAAGTATCAGAATTTCAGTGAGAAGGCATTTGGGAGGAAACTTAATCCAACCCCAAAACAGAATCCTTTCTTCTATATTTTTAGTAAGTGACCATCCAATCTGTGCTTTATGGTCTTCAATGAGGATGAACTCATGACTTCCTAAGGCAGCCCAAGTCACTTTGAGGTAGTTCTGATTGTTACGGAACTTTTCTTTAACTGGGACATTACTTTGTGTCTTGGGAATTCCTCCTATTAGAAAAGTCCGTACTAGTGGAAGCTTGAATAGTTCTATGCTTTAGGGCCAAATTCTACCCTATAAAATCAAACAGAGACAATATGCTCCAGTGGAAGGAGAACTGTCTTGTATCAGTGAACTTGGTTTCAAATAGTACTTATAATGCTTACTACCAGTGTGGCTTTTGGCAAGTCATTTAATCTCCCTTGTCTGTAGATTCCTCATCTGTAAAATGAGAATATTGGACTCTATAGCCTCTGAGGTCTCTTTTAGTTCTAAATCAGTGATCTAGAAATGTAATCCTCCATTTTCATGTCAGCCTAAAGACAGCAATCATGTCCCATACCCTCCTGCTCCTAATGTCTTTTCTTCTCCAATTTTAACATTCCCAAATTCCTTCAAAAGAGTTTCATATAGCCTAAAAGGGTCAAGTCTTTTATCATTCCCTAGGAAATATTCTCCAAATACTCATATGGACTATTTCTGTCCAACTGTGATAGAGTAGTCTAGAGCACTCCAAGCTAATATTAATCTAATCAACCATAGTAGGACACACTGTACCTTGACTCCAATATAGTGATGTCATATTGGCCCTCTTAGAGAATGAAGGCCAATAATTAACCAGTTTAGCAATAAACTTCCTAAATTGTATCATACAGAACTGAATTCAGCTCTGGGTGTGGTGTACTCTGGTACACAATCATATCACATTTCTAGAGATATAATCATTTATATCTCTGTATCCTGTATCTCTCTTAACATAGCCTGAGAGTGCATTGTCTTTTTTTTGCTTCTATATCCCTCTGTTGATTTATATTCAGCTTATAGCTTAATATAACTTAATAAAACTTAATAAAGTTTAATAAAACTTAAGGACTTAATAAAACTCAAGGACTTTTTACAGATAGATTGGTATCTACCTAAGCCTTTACCCTCTTTGTCTTGTGAAGTTTATTTTACAAGCAAAGAGTAAGATGCTATTTACTCCTATCAAATTTCATCTAGTTCATAGTATCTTTAGTTTGTATCCTTGCCTAACTAGCATTTGAGAAGCCTTTCTGTGATAGACTAAGCATCCTGAAATTGGGATTCATTTAGTTTAGCTTTTTAAGTTATCACTGATAGGGAGTTTTCCTTAAGACACCTGGAAGCTTCTTCTAGAGGCAGCTCCACTGTAGAATCTTCAAGACTGCCCCAAATTTATCAGAATTGAATATGCATTCTCATGAGAAAGTACTGCTATGAACGAGTCATTTCTGCTGACACGAAGGAAAGAAAACAAAGAATGAATATTTTCATAGAGGACTTAACATTTTCTTAACCCCCCCCACACACCAAAAACAACAACAATAACAAAAAACCCCAAACAACTCCAAACAAGCAAGTCTATCTTGGTATCCAACTTTTCTCTCAAAATGTCACTTCGAGATGCAGAAAGATATAATAAGATCAGCTAGTGACACAGTGGATAGAATGCTATGTCTGGGATCTGGAAAATTCATCTTCCTGAATTAAGATCTGGCCTCAGGCACTTACTAGCTCTGGATTACCAGGCAAGTCACTTAATCCTGTTTGCCTCAGTTTCCTTATTTATAAAATGAACTGGAGAAAGAAATGACAAACCATGTCAGTGTCTTTGCCAAGAAAATCTCAAATGGGGTTGACATGACTGAAACAACAACAAAAAGATATAGTGGAAAGATCAGGGGACTTACAATAAGAAAAGACCTGGATTTAAATTCTGACTTTAATAATTATCACTTATGGGTAAGTATCCTTACATCTCTCAGCCTTGGATTTTACATTTATGGCAGAGAGATTTTCTATCTCTCGTGTCCATTGAAGGGATCAAATTTGATAATTATTCATTATATTTTGCAAGTATTAAAATACCATATCAATAAATCAGGAAATCTTTATTAAGTGTCACTGTATACCAGAGAGTATGCTAGGCACTAAAGTGCAAAAATAAAAGCAAAACTCTTCCTGGCTTCCAGGAGTTTGCATGTCATGAGGAGACAAAATATACATGTGTATAAGTATATACATATATATATATAAATTAAATACTAAGTAATCTTTTTGGGGAGAAGGCACTAAAAGCTGGGGGAGATTTATATCAGTTATTGTCATATTTGGGAGAAAGCTATTTGGTTTATAAATATGACCAAAAAGTGATATGAGGTGAACCCAAAATTATTTCTTATCTAACTCAGGATAACTAGATGTGTGTGTGTGTGTGTGTGTGTGTGTGTGTGTGTGTGTGTGTGTTTTCAGGAGCAGGAAATCTGAAATCAATGGAATAATTAAAAAAATAAGAATGAAATTATTGACTTAGAGCCTCACAAGTTAACGGTCCAATCAGGAGGACAGTGAGTTCACAATTAGTATGAAAATCATATTACCCCCAGAGTTGGACAATAATGAATGCAATCCTTGAAGAGGCTGATGGTTGCATTTCACCTCCCTCTGATTCTCACTTATATTTAGTTACTGCATTTTTTTATTTAGTCTAAAAATAGAGCCCCAAATGATGATAGCCTGTACTTTGACTGAGGTCCCTCGAGTCTTTTCCATATCCCTTTATATCCCTTAGAACTCAATATTTAATCATTTCTCCTATTCCTGAAATCTTTAAATAATAAAAAATGAAAGCACTGCAGTGGGTAATTTGGCACCGAAATGATCTAGGTTTCATCTAAGAGGTGCAGGATGAGCACAGGATTGGGAATGAGGGACACCTGAGTACTAAATCTGTCTCTGTCATCCCTTTTTTGAGAGGTCTGGGGTAAATGGCTCTGCTCAATTACTCCCAGCTGAAAAGAGGGGTGGGGGCAATCCTACTTAACCTACCTCTCTTGGGGAGAATTAATTAGCTAGCAACGCACCTTGAAAACAAAAAAGTCTATAAAATATTTAAGATGCTAAGTATCAGCTTCCTGAAAATGTGTTCATTGGGTTTCATCAACCATTGGACTTATTTGCAAATTTCTACCATCTAACACTTAGTTGAAAGCTAAAAGAGCATCTAGGCATTGCATTAAAATATAATTAGCATATAATATACTTTTATGCTATGTATATTTTTAAACAATATAATCTAAGATAGGACACTAGGAAGAAATTCTAGAAAGGTGATTATCTTCTGTTGCTATTTTGTGTAACTGATAGGTATCCTCATCTCCATTTCTAGTTGCTGAAGTCTTACCCATTACAGACTTGGTCCAGGTGCCACAAATGTTTTCCTAATCCATTTCAACTCCTCAAAATCAGGTTCCAAAATAGTTTCACATTCTACTTCATTTGAAAGTTGTTTATATATGTCAAAGTAGGAGTCCTATTGGACTAACAACTTTTTGAGGTCAGGGATTCATTTAACTTAGCTTTGCTTTTCCTTCAGTGACTATCTCAGCAGCTAGGGGCCAATAAGAGGCACAGTGTATAGAATGACTGGCCTAAAGTCAAAAAGAATCATGTTTGTGAGTTTATGATTTTAGATCCCTATTAGCTGTGTGACCACAGGCAAGTCACTTAACCCTGTTTGCCTCAGTTTCCTCAACTGTAAAATGAGCTGGAGAAGAAAATGGCAAACCACTCCATTATCTTTGCCCAGAAAATCCCAAATGAAGTCATGGAAACTTACATGACTGAAATGACTCAAAAACAAGATCAATGACTATCCCACTGACCTGGTCATTGGAGGAGCTTTATCAATGTTTGTTGTTGAAATGGAATTCCTAAAAAACTGATGCAGTGTTATTCAAGCAGAACCAGGGTTTAGCCCAATACTCAGCCCATAGTTAGCAATGAATAAATACTTGTTAACTTGACTAGAGATCAATATACAACATGACTACAGTGATGTGAATAAAAACATTAAATGATAATTACAATGATTCATCTGGAGAATGGATCACAGGATCATAGATTTAGAGATGAAAGGACCCCTAAGGTCAGCTAAGCAAACATCCTCATTTTATAGCTGGGGAAATTTTGGCCCAGAGAAATTAAATGATTTATGTAAAGTCACACAAGTACTAAGTATCAGAGGCAGATTCCAAATGTAGTGTTCTTTCTACTATACTGAAATCTATTTTTTCCTTAGTAGAGAAATAGGTGACCATAGGGGCAGAATATTGCCTATGCTTTAGGACTTGCTCACTTTGTTAATGTCCTTTGGGAACTTAACTATTTTTTTATTATAAGAAAGAGTACGATAAGGGTGGGGAGTATATCTAAAGATATCTGTGATGTAAAAAAAGAACCAAATAGCATTTGTGAAAAATTTTTAAAAAGAAATTGCTTATTTTCAAATATTTTAGGAAATATATACTTTATACCTCATATAATCTCATTGAAATAGGCTATCTTGTAAGTAGTAAAATATAAAACTTATTTTGTACACTTAAGATTCCACCTAAAGCATTTATAACAGAAAGCATAATTTGTCAGTATACTTATTAAGGTATCACAGTAGAACGATTCAGGCCTAAGGGTGTAATGTTTCCTAGTTGCTTTCACTGTGCAGTTATAATACCAACCTGAAATCCATTAATTGACATCCTTGACTAATTCTAGTTGGTAAATCTTTGGCTCTGTCTCCTATTGCAGTTAGTCAGTTCTGGAAAATCAGTTTTTCATGTTAGAGCTTTTCCTCATGTTTACAAGCAGAGAGGAATTTAATTTTGCCCTCCGGATGTCCTTTAATGAACTTTCATATGTGAAGCACATGTGTTTCATACTTCTCGTGGCCATATCTATTCCCAGCCTTGTTATTAAGAAAATTTATGAAGTTGTGTGATCAACAGCACAGATCGTGCAATTGGCTTTCTGCTGTCTCTAAAACAAAATGCATTGGCAGCTCTGAGTCCTTTGGGAACTGAGGACTTGAAATAGACAAGAAATTTTAAAAACTTGTGCTTGTAAGGACAATGGACAAGATATAAGATACAAGAATGATGTAGGACTTGGGATATGAGGGTTAAGGGAAATGGAGCAGTGAATTAATTGGAATGGGCAAATCCCAGATGAGGAAACCCTGTACCTATAAATGGCTCAGCACCTCTCTCAAATTTACAAACCTAGTTGTTTAAAGTAATGAGAAGGCAAGTAACTAGCCCAATCAATATGCATCACAGGCATACTGGAATTCTAGTCTTCCAGACTTTGAAGCCAACCCTCTATCTACCATGTAACATCATCCCTACCCCAGAGGACTAAGATTTCAGATCTATCACTTATTATCTGTTTGATATTGGGCAAGTAATTTTTATCTCTCTGGGCTTCCATTTCCTTGTAAATTGAGAATTTCCTGTAAATTCCCTTCTGGTCCTACATCTATGATCTTATCATGTTATGAACTATGATGACTAGTGATTTGAAGATTTAACATGAAAATTAATCTCTCAAAGAAAATTCTCTTTAGATTGAATTTTCAGGAACTGAAGGAAAGAATAATTTGTGCTTTATAGAAAGATTGAAGAGAGTCTATACAAATTCAAGTCATGAATCAGTCTTCTAGTGAATAAATAAATACTCATGCATTTCAGAAACATATATTAAGTAACTACTGTGTATACATTGTGGCTCTACTGTGAAACCTTAATAAGTATACTTTCAAATTATGTTTTATGTTATAAATGCTTTAGGTGGAATCTTAGATACGCAAAATTAGTTCATATTTTACTATTTACCAGATAGCCTATTTTAATGAATAGATATGAGATATAAAGTATATATTTCTTAAATATTTGAAAGTAAGCGAACAAGTATCTAGTAAGCACGTATTATATGCCAGGCACTGTGCTAAATACTATACAATTGTTACCTTATTTAATTCTCACAGCAACCCCAAGGTGAAGATGCTGTTATTATGCCTGTTTTACTGACGAGGAAACAGACAATTTGAAGCAAACAGGAGTTAAGTAACTTGCTCAGGATCACACAGCTAATAATGGATGAGGGCTAAATTTGAAGTCTCATCTTCCTAATTGTAGGCACAATACGCTATCCACCATATTGCTTAGTTGCCTAGCAGTTTTACATGGTAGAGTCAGTTTTAACCTACCAAAAACATGTAAGAGATTGCAAATTCAAGAGCAACTTGATAGATGTCATCAAATGTTTATGGGACTATTAGATGGAAGAGGGATTTGGCTTACTCTGTACACAATATATGGAGGTAGAAAGCCACTTTAGATTTTATGTCAGAAAAGACTTCTTTAATAATTAGAATTGTCTGAAAATAAAATGGACTTTCTCAAAAGGACCTGGCTCCCCACTTCCATAGAAGTCTTCATTTGCCAAGTAGAATGGGGATTCTTTTTTTTGTATAGATTGGCATGATATGAACCTTAAGTGTCCCTTCAAACTCTAAATGTTGTGATACTGCAATCTTTAGTCTGTGAGGCAATAAAGAATCCTAAAGAAAACCTCAGAATTATTTAAACTAGAGGTTCTCAAATATTTGATCTCAGGACCCTTTTAAGCTTCTAAAACGTATTGAGGACTCTGAAGATGTTTTTATTTGTGTGTCATATCTATTAATAGTTACCATAGTAATTAAAATATTTCAGTCTTATTATAAAAATAGTTTTGATGTTGAGAATCCTTGGAAGGATTTCAGAGATCCTCAGAGATCTCTCATCACACTTTGAGAACTGCTGGTCTACATAAATCAATGGAAAATTTTG
>JAJPUD010003409.1:183308-230078 GCA_023553655.1 Myrmecobius fasciatus
TCAGTTAAGGGGATTCAATACAAAGAGTCTGAATTGAGAATATCAAAATTATCTGGATGGACTATGAGGACAGTGACAAACATGCATAAATTATGTAGTCCTTGATCTTGTTTTGACTCTGTCTACAAAGATAATGCATTCAGCATGGATATTCTTTCCCACTAGATTAATAATATAATTCATCTTATTCTTTTTTACTGTAGGGACAAATGGAAACAAGAATTAATTATTTTAAAAAGTAAATTTATTTTTAATTTATAATTTCTAAAGAAACAGTATTTTCCCTAGAAATTCTAAAAAATGTTCTGAAAATTATGGGTGAATATAGATTTGTGAGCCAAAGCCTTAGGTTACTTGGAAGAGAAGTATTCTTGGCTGGTTTCTGAAATAGTGTGACCTAAGACACTGTGGTTTTTTGGAAAGAGTCATGGGGCTAATGGCTAGAGAATAGGATGTAGAGTCCAGGCAACTATAGTCTGGGTCCTGTGAATGACTTTTTTTAAAACTGTGTGACCAGGGATAACTCAAATTGCCACTCTGGGCTTCCATTTTCTTATCCATAATATGGGGATAATAACTCCTCTAGTTTCTGTTATTATTGTGGGAATAAATTAAGAAAAAGTTTCTTAAATTTTGTGCCAAGCATTAAAGTTTTGAAAATTTAAAAAATATTGCAAAACTTTAAAGACATATACATCTCAGCTATTATTATTGTTGTTGTAGTTGTTGTTTTCCTATTCACTGAAGTGTTTTCCCCACAAAAGTGAGTTCAAACAAGAACTGTGGAGTATTTGGGAAGAGGGACAGGGAACTTAATCCTTTTCTTGTAAAAATAGCAGCTGTGGAATAGGACTGCATGGCAACTCAACCAAAGAATCAATCTCTTTTTCCTCATTTTATTTTGGAGAGTTTTCCAGGGCTCACAAACCCACACAGAGCTTAATGAAAGCCAAGAGATGCTGCCAAGAAATCTCACTCGACTCTACAGCATAAGACCAGGGAACAGGTGCTGTAGATGGGGAACCTGGAGTACCTACAGGTGTTTGCACACCTAGACTGCTGTTGCTGTCAATGCCCAAGTTCTCTTTCGATAATATTTCACATGTGCTACAAAGAGTTTACATGTATACTCAGTGTATGTACTATGGAGGAACATAGAGCCTTGCCGAGTGAGTTGAAAATTTGATCAGCTTGCTGTTGTCTCCAGGTCTCTAAATTTCTCCCAGCTTTTCTTCCATATGCTACTACCATAGAGAAGCTGAATTCCCCAGAGACCATACAAATGTTTTGATATGCACATATCTATTTCTCTCTAGAATAGGGATTTTACACCACTTTTTTTATTGTTGTTGTTATTGCCATGACTCTCCCTTTGGCAGTCTAGGGAAGACTGTGGATTTCTTTTCTGTTTTTAAAAGCATAAAATAAAACATTGCAAAGGGCTGCAAAGGGAACCAATGATGTTAAAATATAATTATTAAAATGCTACTATTGATTTATGCACGTACACATACATGCATATTTCCATATGTCAATACATCAAGGGTTATGATCATACTGGCATGGGAACTCTTTCCCAATACAGATTGACACCCATCTATAACTGAAATGCCAGTAGTCACAAAACTAGGGAGGGTCAGAGTTAGAATTAAAATAGCTCTTCCTGATTCTAATTCCAAGTCAAACCTTCTATCTGCAATGCATATTTTTTCTTTCATTTTCTATGTATTTATATATGCACCATATATTTCTCACTTTCTTTTTTTTTCTATTTCTGTCCCTCTCTGTCATATGCTATCTCTGTGTGTCTGTCCTTTGTTTTCTCTTTTCACATATATGTAATTATGTACATATATACACATTTACTACATAATATATTGTATTATATACACACATGTGCATGCATAAATATATGTATATTTCTCTGACCCATGCTATTTCTGTGACACTGGGTGAGTCTTATAAACTCTTGGTGTGTCACACAACTCTCATTCCAAGTCAACCCTTCTGTTTGTAATGCAATGCATACCTCAAGCTACATAGGACTGAGAACAACAGAAGTAGCTCAACAGTAGAAACTTTATATGCCTTGAAATCACAGGTACAAATTGAAAAATACAAATAGAGCCAAAATATATACTTTACACATACCCACACACTCCTATACCCATACCCCATTAATTTAATATTAGAATTCATATTGAATAAGAGAACAGATAATTCTACAACTGATGATCCCATCGTGGGTGTCTCTTTTCAGATTCTCTTTTCTTTATCATCCTCACTAGCATTGATTTAAGACCATCATTGGGTATTAATTATTAAAAATATATATCTTGCTCTTCTCCTTTTCCTTCCCCTGTCAACTAAATTAAAATAGGTCCATATACCAAGGCATAACAGAAATAAACAAATTAAATTGAGGCTTAAAAATTTTAAATCAAAGACAACCAAGAAATAAATATATACATATATATATAATACACATATCTATATATGTAGAGATATATAGATGTATAAGAATATACATATATGTCCTTTTTTATATTGTTTACATTTTAAAATAATTGATTGCTAAGTGTAATGTTCATTCTTATAGATTATGCTGCTCTCCTTGTCAAGAATCCCTACCTATTCAGATATGTCCTATTTAGTTTTCAAGGGTCCATTTCAAGGCCCATCACCTTTCTCTCACTTCCCTGAAAATCCCTAATCATTTGCATCTCTTCCTTATCCAACATGAATTAATAGTCTTTCATTAATGTAGCACTTTCCAGCTTCTGAAGACCTAGAAAAAGACAGTTTCTTTACTACTCTTTTGCCCTATGGTTCCAAATCAAAAAAATATATATGGTTATATTGGTGCAAATAATATTAAAATAGAATCAGTACTATTTACCACTATATCGGGTGAACCATGAAGACTTGCCATCTTACTTGAAGCTGAAGCTTCCTATTAATATGGTCTCTTCCATTAGAATAAATGCATCTTGAGAGCTAGGCTGCCTTCTTTTCCATTTGTATCACCAGCATTGATTTAACACAATTCTTTGCACATAATAAGCATTTAACCTATGCATTTTCACTCATTTACTTATACTGTTTTGTTTTTCTCAAAGTTCTTTCCTTTTTCTTTCTTCTCCAACAAGATTTCAAGATATGTAATAATACTTTTTAAAAAATTCTGTCATTTTTTGGCAGTTGCTGGACACATTGTAGGTGCTTGATAATATGTATTGATTGAAAGTGGATTTATTGTAGTGAGTTATTTATATTAGAGATAAGGTAAAATTTCTTGGTTGTGAAAATTGTTAACAAATTTCTCTTTTTAAAATGTGTGTGTATTGGTGTGTTTTCACCTGAAGACAGTAGTAATTCAGTACCTTTTAAGGATTCTTACAGCTCAATAATTATATAACTAGCAGTCATAAGCTTTAGAGACAAAAACAATTTTGTTGTTGACACTGCTTTTGAGCTTCTCTGGAACTTTCCATTATGGTTTCTCCCTATCTCTCCTACTGTCCCTCCTTTTGTGTGTTGCCTTCTCTCTTTAGATTATTAATTCCTTGAGGGCAGAAACTGTCATTTTTTAATTTATTTCAATTTCTATCCCCAACACTTGGCATAATCTCTGGCATATAATAACACTTACTAAGCGCTTTATTGACTGACTAGAATATCGACTATAGATATATTTGAAAAGGACAGGACTGTAGTTATTTTAGGCCAAGGTTAGGAAGACTGTCTCCTGAGCAGTCTCCAAAATAAAGAACTTTCAAAGTAAATGTGTGTCATTTGTGTTCAATACCACCTTAGCTTACTCCTTAGACATAGAGAACTTCAACTATATGGCAGATATATTTTATTCTGTTAGGTATGATATAGTTAAAGTCAGGAATTGGTTGTGTTTGAAATCAATATCAAACAGACCATATTAGAAAACCTAAGAGGGAAAAATTTCTTCTGAAAAGTGGACTAATACTGTTAACACGAGAAGAGCTATTGTTAATCTTAATATTATTCAGCTAAAAGCAGAGTTAAACTTTCAAAATTCATCAGACATTATTCAAGTGGCTAATGTATAAATTAAGTCATTCTGAGTTTTGCCACAGTGCATCCATTAGTGGGTAGACCACAATTGGATATTGTTTCAAATTTCACATGGGAAACTGAGGCAGAGAAGATTCCCTTTGTATGAGAGGTACAACCAGGATTATAATGTATATGTGATCTCATATTCCACAGGATTGTCTCCCAACAGAATGCTATCTAATTTCCTACTGACCTATGAATGTGACTTAATAATGTAATCTGTTTTTAATCTGTGAAATCTGCCTCATTTAATCATTAAGCTATGTGAGTTTGAGGGAAGAAGAGTCAGAGAAGATGCTGAGCATAGATTTAGAAAGTGGAATCATCAGAGAGAAACATTCTTTTACCTCCTCCTCCCCATCTTCCCACCTCCACCCCTTCAGATGATGTCAAAGTTGTATGTGGTAAAGGGATCAGCCTGTGATGGGGTCAGTTGATTGATTCTGTGGATCATTGAATCATAGCCAGGAGCAACAGGGCTAGAATAAGCTCTAACCTCAGCATCCCAAGGAGCCAAATACTAAGAAAGAAGGAGGGAGACAGTGAGCCAGAAAGGTAGACTGTACTCCTTTCCCAAGCTGTTAATAATACACTAGACAGGGGCAATAAATAATTGACAGTTGTCACTGAGCTCTTTCTTGGTTATTCATGGGTTTAGAGATGGTCCTTTATATCAGCAGCATCTAATCTCGTTACATCACATGCACTGCTCAGCTCAAACATTAATATGTCTGCTGGTGACATGTGATGCACACTGGCTTTTCAGAGATATCACAAACTGCTGATCTGCACCAGTCAAGAGCAATGTAATTGTCATTGGCAGACAGAAATATTACTGCCAGACAGAAGAGTGTAAATAATACAAAAAATAACCTCCAACATTACACTGAGAAATCTCCATAATTAGGGAGAGATCTGTCCCATCATATTCACTGATGCTCTTGACTTGGAATTGTAATAGATTAAATGAAAGGGGCTCCATTCAATTGGGGCTTAGCACCTACCTGTTCTCTCTGATTATCCATCATGGGGCTCTAAAGCAGGTGTATAGGTTCAGGAGAAGAGTGATGGGAGACTGCAAGGGAGTATTTTAGTTTTGGTACCTGATTCTTTTTCTATGCACCTGCATAGATGGCACAGCAATTTTGTGAAGTGAAAATGAGAATGGTAATAAGGCAGCATTAATATGTGTATAGCAAGTGCTCCATTTTAATTCTGACAGTTGAAGAGGACAAAGTACAGAGGTAAAAAATTCAGGAAGGAAGAGGAAAAAGAATGGAGAGTCAATTTCGGGGTCTGGCCTTTGTAAAAGTCAGTTAGAAAAGGGAGCTGGAAACAATGGTCATTTTACACATGAAGGAAATCAAGGTAGGAATATTAAGTATTTATCCAGTTTCTTTTTCTATATTTTGTTTTTCAGGTGTCTTTATTTTCTAAGGAAAATAATTGTTAGAATATAATTTTTCAAGTTTCTTCATGGCATGTGTTTTTTGTTTTCATAAGTTAATAATAGCTATAATAATTTTTAATGGCACCTACTATACATTAGGCACTATTCTAAGTGCTTTTCAAATATCTCATTTGATCCAGGCTTTACCAAAAGAACTCATCCATCCATCATTCTTCATGATAGGCAGATTTCTGAAGCAGTGTTCTCCACTAGGAGATTGGTAAACACATACACACATTACACATACCCATACACATATAAAATGTGTGTGTGTCTATACACACTCCAACAGTCCCTCACCTCCCATATAGAAACATTCCACAATTTTGATTAGCTGTGTTTGTCCATTGTAATTTATTTTTAGAAATTTGGTTGACAAATAGTGAAGGGATACACAGTAAGAAAATTAAAGTCCGGCTAATACTGGCATTGTTTGGACTCAGTCCTAGGCCAATGGCTTTGGTTTGTGTTCCTGGTGACAGGACTTGATTCAATCCCTCCTCTTTCCACCTTTATGCCATGATCTGTGGCAGAACTGTTGCTTCATTAGTATTGCTGCCTAATTCATCCTACACATGTCCCGACATGGTGACACTCCTTATTTTTTATGTAACCCCACTGTAGCCATACACAAATTGGTACCACATGGCACCACAATATTTATGCAAGGGAAGAAACAAACTCTCCCTTCTTTTATAAAACCATCTTATTGTGGGACCCTCTCTAACGGCAAGGGGAAGAGACACCTAAAATTCTGTCCTATTTTCAAGACTTTCAGAGATATGTTTTTGATAGAAAGAAAACTTTCTATTTCCCACATCTTAACACATAGAAGACACTTAGCAAATACTTAACTCCCTTTATCTTTTTTAATTAAAGCTTTTTATTTACAAAACATATGCATGGGTAATTTTTCAACATTGATCCTTGCAAAACCTTCTATTCCAAATTTTCCCTCCTTCCCCTAACTCCCTCCCCTAGATGACAGGTAGTCCAATACATGTTAAATATGTTAAATATATGTTAAATCCAATATATGTATACATTAATTCCCTTTATCTATCCACTTATATTTGTCATTATGCATTTATTAGAACCCTCCATCAAGTACATGACTGCATTCTGCATAGACCATATCCATTTCCCCTTTAGTGCCCTTTGTAATGTTTTCCCTATCTTACCTTTAAAAAAAACAAAAAACAAAAAACACTTGATCGTAGCTTACACATTCACCAAGGATCAGTTTTTTCCCTATCTAGTTGATTTAAGAGTAAGTTGCTTACTGGGGTTGATGGTCCACACCTGTAATCTCTGCTACCAGGAAGGTTCAGATTGGTGGATTGCTTGAATATAAGAGTTCTGAGCTGCAATAGACCAATCTGGTGTCTCTACTATGTCTGGCACCAGAATAGTGAGCCCTCAGGAAGGGTTGTCACCAGGATACCTAAGGAGAGAGGTAAACTGACCCAGGTTTGAAAAGGAGCATGTCAAAGCTTCTCTGCCAGTTCATAGTGAGATTTGCCCATGAATAGGCAATGTATTTCCAGTGTGGGCAAGATTGGAAACCTAGTCTCAAAACCACAAAACATCATTGTTCTCTAATGTTTGAGGCTTCTTAGGATTGCCTCCCAAAGCTAGAGTATAAACTTTTTGAAGGCAGGACCCAAGCTCTATATTTTTTCTGCGTCATAGTGAGTAAATAACACAGAAATAGATTGAGGGCAGACACTCAAAATTTGATGAAATATCCCAAAAGGATTTGAATCATCAGAGCAAAATTCCTAGGCAGAGATATGGTTCTACTCTTGTTTGCTGTTATTAGAAACAGGTGGTAGTTTGTGTTTTGACTATTACTCCTAAGATCAGGCATGGTAGCCTCAACCCAGGAAAATGTATATTTTTTAAATGATTCATGATTGTAAAACAGATTTTGTGGAGGATAGAACATGGAAAGATAGTTTAACAAATTGCTCTCTAAATACTGAGGAGCACTGTTTGACTCCATCAGGTGGATTGAATACAACACTTGCTCAGCCAAGTAGTTGATTTAAAAGGTTCACCTGGTCATATTTTGCTATCTGCCTAAAGAACTACATGGGTCTTTGGTGTCCATATCTCAGGAAGATGTCAATAAAAGAATCACCATATTCAATTGAATGTTCAGTTGAAACCTGCTTCCCGATAGATCCCATGATAAGAAGGTTTCCAGAGCTGTTTCTCAGAGTCTTTGTTGGAAATACTGGAAATATGAGCCGTCCCGTTAATCTCTGATTTTTTAAAAATTGCTTTTAAGGAGAGTTATTTTTGTTATCCTATTGTGGCTTTCAGTGTACTGGTACTCCTATAAAATGAACCTAAACCATATGAGGTATTCAAAGATACATAATCTTTTCCCTAACAAAACATTATTCTATGTCAACAGCTAGTATTTCAAAATGATGAGTCATTTTGGCCCTGGGACAGTTAAAATCAATAACATAGACTATGTGCTATCAGTTATTATTATTGTTGTTTTTTTTTTTGAAGTAGTGTCTGGCAACATGTGCTCTTTTGAACAGGCTTATGTGACAAAAAAAGTCATATTTATTTTGATGTTTACAAATTGCATTTCTTTGAATGGGCAATTGGCACAGCAATATAGTTTCATGGAAGGGTATGACTCAATTCCTGGAGGCATCAGTTGGTTTGTGGCTTTGCACAGTCAATCATTACGTTCCACATTAAAAAGAATGTCTATCTTTGACCACATGGCAAAGAGATAATTATTTGAGTGAATAAAAAACTGCATATGTTCAAAGCTTAAGATTTCACATGCCAAATTATAATATTTTTGAATTTTAATTGATTTACATAACATTTTAATGTATATCCTAGGGTCAATAATTTTTTCTTAATTTTTTTCAAAAGGGAAAATTACATTAAAATTGATCCTACCATTGGACATTGAATACGGATGTTAGTAGCATTCATAAATAGAAAAACTTACCATCATGGCACTTTTTATTTCCATGATTCTAACTTTTTGTCTCTTGATGGTTATGACAGAAGCAAGCAATTAGTTTTATCCATAGACAAGATTGTAAGAAGGGATTATTAGGTTAATGTCAAATTAATGTATTTGGATTGGGGAAACTGTAGGTGCTATAATTTCTCACACATGCTCCTGAAATTATTAATTATGACTCTGGGAGCCTAGGGCTGATAGTATATAGTTTTCTCTTTTATCTTCTTCCTCATTCACTTTTCCTCACCTCATTTCCCCTTCCCTCACACAAAGACCCTTCTAATGGAAAGCTTGCGCAGAGTTTATAGTCATCTTCCTTCACCTAGACTTTCTCGCCACGTCTCGGGGGTATTAATTAATAATCCTCCATTGTGTCATGGCTTTTTTTGAGATAGATGACTGGAGTGAAGCTGGTTTTAATTGGAGTATTTGAGTGAAAGAAGAGAAATGAACCCTCTTTTTTGGGGTTAGTTTTGTTTTTGTTGTTCTCTTGCACAAGTGCATGTAAAGAATGACTGTATGTGAGGCTAGAGAGAGGGAAGAACCAGATGATGCCTATAGGTGTTGCCACTTAACACAAAAAAATGGGTTGAAATTTTAGAAATAGTGCAATTTAATTTAAATATGTAAGCATTTATTAGGCCTCTACTATTTTGAAGGCACTACATTTTGTAAATATGAAATAAAAAAACTAAAAACAGTCTGTCCCATCAAAAATGCTTATATTTTGCTCAGAAATATAGTATCATATAATCATATAAATATAAAATAATATTATGGGGAAAGAGTACTGATATTTAGGGGCATTAAGGAATAATCTCCTGTAATTGGTGGCACCTGAACTAAGTATTAAAGGAGTTTAAGAATTTAAGAAGTAGGGGCAGCTAGGTGGCGCAGTGGTTAGAGCACCAGCCCTGAAGTCAGGAGGACCTGAGTTCAAATCTGGTCTCAGACACTTAACATTCCCTAGCTGTGTGACCCTGGGCAAGTCACTTAACCCCAATTGCGTCAGCAAAAAGCAAAAAAAAATTTTAAAAGTAGAAGAAAAAGTAGAAGTAGTTCATCCCAGGAATGGAAGACAGCATGTACAGAATCATGAAGATGAGATATGGCCTGCCAAATTTAGGAAACAGTAAGCTGGTTTGACTATGTGAGGTGTATAAAGGGTGGTAATATTATATATCTATAAAGGTGGGTTTGAGTTATATGGAAAAAAGTTTTAAATGCCAAGAAAACAAATTTGTACTTTCCTGGAGGTGAATGTAATTTTTGCAGTGAGAAGTGATATGTGATATGACCTGTGTTTTAGGACCGTTAACTTGGCAGTGATATTGAAAATGTATTGGAAGGAAGAGAGACTGGAATTATGCACACTAATTAGGAATATGCACTGATGTGACTTGAAAAGTTTTACTTTTGGGCAGCTAGATGGTGCAGTGGATAGAGCACCAGCCCTGAAGTCAGGGGGACCTCAGTTCATATTTGATCTCAGACACTTAACATTTCCTAGCTGTGTGACCCTGGGCAAGTCACTTAACCTCAATTGCCTCAGGGAAAAAAAGTTTTCCTTTTTTTTTTTTAGGAGTTGCATAAAGGGAGTTGCAACATCTGTGACCCCAAGGTGTCTTCTGTGCTTTAGCAGAAAGTCAATACCTCTGTATCCAAAAGGAAAAGATTAGAAGATTAGAACCAGTGGGTGCTTTCTTTCCCAAACACTATCTTTAAGCTATATGCTTGCCATTCTTGGATCATATTGTATCAAAAGTGACAAGATTTCTTTCACTCTAAAAGGAGGTTTTTCTACTTAGATTTTCTTAGGGCTTTGGTCTAGGACTCTTACTTTTTTGGTCATTACCAATATCTTTTTAAAAAATTATTTTTAATTTATGGAATAAAACAAGTACTTCCATAACAAAATGTAATAAAAAATTGCACATGAAACTGCAAATCTAGTATTTTCCATTTGCTATTCCTTTTAAATATATAATTATCATGTACACTTCTTTTTTTTCTTTACTCTCCCTCCCCTGCTCTAGTGATGATTACTATTACACACAGAGGGCTGTGTATATATGTACATATATCTATACACATATATGTAAAATTCTATACATACTTCTAGTTATAAATTTTTTCTCTGGATTCAGATAGCATCTTTATATGTTTTTTATGGTTAATTTGAATATTTATGGTAGTCAAAATAACTTATTCACTCAGTTACTACCAACTTCTTAAGATATCTAACTGCTTATTCATCTATACAGATCACTGACATTATTATAAGATAACATTTAACAGAAGACTTTTCTGTACTATTGTAAGCCAAGTCTCAAGGCTCATTGTGTTATGGGACTCTCTCTTCATTGGTAGAGATGAATGCCTTATACTGGCAGAAGGAACTTCTACTCAAAGTTCATTAAATCCATGAGAAATAAAGAGAAAGGGAACCCTGAAATAGTGAGATAAATAGGAAATTGATTTATAAAAACTGACATACAAAAACTTTTCAGGAATATATATGTTATGTAGAAGAAGCAATGTTGTACAATGGTTAGAAGACTTGCTGTGAAGGCTGGAACACCTAGGGTCAAATTTGACAACTGACTCCTAATCCACTTAAACTTTTTAGTGCAGAAGGGAATTGTAAGTTATAGAAAAGGCTACACTCAGCATTGAACAGAGTTTCCATACTAAGAGTTTTAACCTTTCCACTTTTTGGTGGAGTATGTGTGTGTGTGTGTTCATGTTCATAAGTGTCTGATTTCAGTGAAGTAGTAAACTTCCTTTATTCATGCAGAATTAGGCCTGTTCTACAAATTATAGTCTTGGAGAGTTGCCTGGGAGCATTGAGAAATTAAAAGATTTGTCAGGGTCACACAGCCAGGATGTACCAGAAATCAAATTTAGATCCAGGTCTTGCTGACTTGGTTGGTTTGCCTCAATTTCTGCATCTGTAAAAAGAACTAGAGAAGGAAATAGCAAACCATTACAGTATTTTTGCCAGAAAACCCCATATGGGGTCAGGAAGAATCAGACAGGTCTGAAATAATCAAACTACAATCAGCTTGCTCACTTAAAGACTTGTTCTTTATGTACTTCCACATCTGACTTCCTCAGGAGTTCAAAGTAGATTTAGATCACGGATACCCACCAAAAAAATTACAAAATTCTGTTTAGAATAATGATAGTTGTTCAGATTGGCAAGGAAATGACTTTTTACTTTACTAACTTTCAGGTTTAGTTTGGGTAGTCACACTTTATTCTCTTTTCTTTGTGATTTTTAACAGGGTGCCCCAAAGCTATCTTTGAGTAAATGAGATATAAACTGAAGAGAACATCTGAGGGAATTCAGAAAAAGGAAAATGCTGGCTAATATACTTTGGGTCAGTGCAATTGGAAAGCATTCTGCAAGTAGAATGCAGGCACAGCTAAAGCATATCATTTTATCCAGCAGTGAGGGACTCGGGTTATGGCCCTAATTTCTCCCACTCCAATCAAATGAGTTGAAACTCCAATAACTCTTAATGTCTCAATGCATTAACTTGCTCTGTTCTTAGTATAAAATTATAGATCTATGTCCCTTTGAAGGTATCTTTTTACTCTTCTTGTATAGTTTAGTAACTGCAAATCTTTGAAAAAATATTTAGACTTCACTGTCTGACAACTTCTATAACAATGCATCATGTCATTATAGGTTGTGACACTATACTATAAAACACAAAAGACATAAAAGTTTGAAATTTATAAGGCTATCTCAGCTACCTTTGGGTAATACTACAGACAAAATAGTACATTACAGTGACACCAAGGTTCAGTGTCTGTACAGTAACTATGGAATTTAAAGTTATATCTGGAACTTCTTTTAACTCTAGCAATGGCAGGTAAAACGGTCCCCTGGGTTTCCAGTTTTCAGGTAAATATGAGTTCTTTAAAGGAGTCATTGTTAAACAACAGCAACAACAATAATATATATCATGAGTATCACAGAAGAATTTAGGTTGAGGATCATGCAAAGGATAATGGTGAAGGGTATGGGCAGACTCTAATACATTTAACAAAGGAAGAAATGTATAGGAAAATGGTCATTTGAGAGATGTATGAATAAAAAAATGGGCTAGTTATTTAGTAAAAACAAAAAGTAACCAATGGAGAGCTCTATTAGTATTCTTGCAATTTCAAGAGATCCCAATGATTGCAATGATCCCAATGACTGCAATAATCTAATCTTACAATGTCAAGAAGGCCCCAAAATGTTTGAGGATCCCCTGTGAAATATTTATGGGGAAAGCACGGACAAGAGTTTCACAATCTGGATAGACACGGATGGGTTGTAATTTGAAGCAGTGCAGGAAAATCCAATATAGAAGAATACTGGATTATTAAAGTATTAAAGTATCCAACTCTTCCATAGGAAGCAGACATATTTCCCTACCTCCCTATTCCTTAAACCTATCAACTGGTGAAATCACAACTGAGATCTTTTAGTTCTTTAGCTATTCAAGCAAGAGATATTAGGGCAACATTAAGCTGAGCTTACCATTCTAAAGTTCTTGTAAAATCTTTGCTGAGTCTGGGGACAAGTTGAGAATGTCAGCTTTTATCTAACTGAAGTGATGATAGACTGATTTATGTCAGGCTTATAATAGTCTATGGCATTAAAAGAAAAATCCATTGTAATAGGAGAAAAAAAAAGTGTGAGCCAAAGCAATTTACATTAGAACAGCTCTTTTGGGTGTCAATTGAAATGTATGAGATACTGCCTTTGACATTGTAATAGTTCCCTCAGATTTTAGTGGGCGAATATGAAGCTTCAGTAATAGGCATCCTAATGACTCCATATTTATAAAAGTATGTAAGATACTTTCAATGATATAATGACTTGCATTTTGTATATCTAGGTACTGTAATTGACATTGTAATGACTCCTGGACCCTTCTAACAAAACTGTAATAGCACTTAAGTAATGTGTACAGGGCTCTATGTTTGATGCTATAAAACTCTTAAAACCCTTTTTAGATGCGTGTGAATTTCATGCTCTTAAAAGTCATCTACCTATGGCAATGCCATGAACAAGGCAGACTACAAGAAGCTATTTTTCAGACTTCCTTGGCAGATTTCTCTAACTACACATGTATTTCAGGTGAGGGGAAAGAGTATGTGGAGAAAGAATCTATTAGACACCGCCCTGGACTGAGATCATCTATTAGTTTTGAAAAGACATCTGAATAAGCTGGCATTGTGGATGATATCTGCTAGCAACTTGGATGAAAAGATGGAATTTAATTGTTGTTTTTGTTTTTTGGCAACCTCAGGAACAAAGTCACTCATACATGTAATACACTCATACCTCACACATTTAAGTGCTTAATAAATGTCTGAGTTAAGGCTGGGAATGGAACCAAGAACAGGAATATTTATTCTTACCTTCCCATTGTACTGCATCTATATCTTGGGGTTAGGTCTGCAACTTCTCTTTTCTTGAAGGTTTCAGTCTACAAAATGAAAACCAGAACAGTAATATGCATAAGAAAAATGGGTCTTTGGTCCAGACAACTAACACAGGAGGGAAATGTATTTTTCCTACCAATTAATGAAAGCAACATTGTGCTCTTTGTGTGCAAAGCACTGTGCTAGGCCCTAGAGGTTCAAATAGAAAAGGTGAGACAATTCTTATTCTCCATGAGCTCACACTTGAAAAGAGGGAGATAGCATCTACAGATGGGTTCCGCTTTACATCCAAGGGAATGACCCTGTGGCATTTAGGGCCCAGTAGCAAAACAGAAGGTAAAACTTCTTAAAAATTCTGTTTCCTCTCATAAGATCATAACCATTCCTGTTGCTCCTGCGTCTGACATTGCCAAGGACATTCTGTGAGAATTTTACCCCCTAAATTTTCAATGGCTGCAATTAATAAGGATGTGGTGGCTAGGTTTTGTATGAGTCTGGAAGCAGGACCATATTGTAGGGCCCACATTTATTCCCAAGCCCTTGGGCTCAAAGCCTTATGCTGCCTCCATTGGTATTGAAGAAGTGCTGTTTGGGGTAATAACTCCCTGGGCACATGCCAAGTCTTCTGCTTTAGGGAGTTTTGTCCCTTTTAGTTAGGCTGGCTTGCGTCATCCTCACAGTGACATACGGTCTCTTATCTGACTCTGTGGTTAACTGCAGGCTTGATCCACCATGTAGCACAATTCTCTTTGGGAGATGCTGTGTGTCAGGATCCCAGAGCCTTGTCTTCCCTCTTACAAGACCTGCCCTCTCCCTTCTTGGTATGGTGGTATATACAATGAGACTTTTCTCAGTGCCACTGGTTACCACCCTACTCTGTCCCCTCCCATTCAAGGTATACACCATACACACACACACACACACACTCACACACACTCACACACTCACAATACACACATACACACACTCTCACTCACACACACTCATACACACATTCACTCACATACTCACAAACACACTCATGCTTACAGACAGACTCACACACAGACACACTCACACACATACTCTCACACACACACTCACGCTCACACATATTCACACATACACATACACACTCATACACTCACTGACACATACTCACACTCACACACACACACACACACACACACACTTTTGCTCCAAGTAAACATTTTCTTAGTTACAGCATTACTGTTCCACAATGCTGTATTAAATCTGAGTGCTTAGCAACATAAGCAAAAACTCCTTGATACAGTAACAAGGCTAACTATGGTGCTTATGAGTTGGGAGAGCTAGAGTGACCAGGTTGATCTGTCATTCAGCAGAAATAATGAAGTACCTGCTAGATTCAGAAACAGAACTAGCTACTATATATTTGTGTCAACAAGTTTGTTCAGGCATATATTGACATTTAAGGAGGGCTTTTATAAACATTCTAATGATGATTCATAGCAAGGATTTGGTCACATTTCAAATAAATCTTTAAATCATCTATTGCCTTATTTCTAGGACCATGGATGGCAAGGTTCCACTCAATGATTGTGAACTAATTAGGAGATAATAACCTATGGCAATACATATCAATAATTAAAGTTGTCATAATAATAACCATTCTCCTAAGGTAGGGCTTTGGTTTATTTCAGTGAAGATGCTATTTAGTTTCTGTAGATTCATTTTGACTCAATGAATTAGAAGGGTTGATTAAGCAAACAAACACAGCCTTATACAAAAAGAAAGCTGTGATGGTGTAACTTTAACACTTATAATTGCTCATGTTTTTATTATTCTGTTCCTTTCACTATTGAGCTATTAGCTTAGTCCATAAAAACAAATACTCCAACACTAAAATGGATCTCTTAGTCCATTAATTTGAATGTTCCTTTAACCATTCAGACCATAAGTTCAATGCAACCCTGTTTATTCATTAACCAGAGGGGCTTCAACAATATGTGGGGGGCCTTTTTTCACAAAAATCCTGCAGAAACTGTCTAAACAGACTTCTTGCCTTCCTGGTGGTTCCCCTAAACTTTTTTTTTTTTTTTTTTTTTGCTGAGGCAATTGGGGTTAAGTGACTTGCCCAGGGTCACACAGCTGTTACGTGTCTGAGATCAGATTTGAACTCAGGTCCTCCTGACTTCAGGGCTGGTGCTCTATCCACTGTGCCACCTAGCTGCCCCTCCCCTAAACTTTTTAAGCCACCTCTTTGATGTGAACTTCAATTGCTCAATGAGAACTTACTTCTCTCCACCTATTTTCTTTTCTTGTAATTTCAGATCAATATTTTCATCTTTTCTGATAGGCAGTGATCCAACTTTTTAATGATCCTCATTACTTTTTTTCAAAATTGGTCATCTTATTTTAAATCAAAATAAGTATTTTATATACATTAAGGGAACTGGACTATCAAGGTTTTTTTTTTCAAGGTGTGTGTGAACTGAATAACACCTTTCTTTAAATTAAAAAAATGAACCTTTTTTTTAAAATTAATAGTACCTTAATCTGTGAATATAGTTTCTTCATCCCTTGTATAGAATTTTTTTTTAACTGAGAGAAGGAGCAGGTCAATATTGAATGAATCTGACAATATAGGCAATATTTCAAGCCTGTACTCCCCACCTTCACAAACAAAGGAAAGAGTCACATTCTCTCATCTATTCATTTAGAACAAGTTTGGTCATATTATTATATAATGCTCATTATTTTCTGTTTCTTTCCTTTAATATTATTGTAGTTCTTGTGTGTGTTGTTTTCCTGGCTCTGCTTAATTTAACTTTTATTAGGTCATATATTTCAGAGATGTAGGACTTTTGCCCTTAGCTTGCCTAGCAGATGAGAATTTGTTTAAGATCATACAGCTGGTTAGTAGTAGAATTAGAACTTCAGGATCTTGGTGACCAAATAGTGCAATCCAGACATGAAAAGGAATTCCCACTGAGTGAGAAATTAAAGCTCTCTGAAAGCAGGATTCATTTCTCTACCCCAAATATCTTGCAAAGAAGTGAGAAAGATTTCTTGTTAGAAGGTGAGATTGGAGTGAAGTCTTAAAGAAAGTCAGAGAAATGAGAAAGCTTGCAGTAAGGATGGAGACCTTTTCAGGTGTGGGAGGCAGGCAGTGGTGGAGTGTTATGTGTGAGCCTTAATTAAGGAGGAAGCCACTGTCCCTGGAGCTCAGAGTAGATGGAAGGAAGTAAAGGGTAAGAATACTTTAAAGGTAGGTTGGGAAGAACTTTAAAAGCCAAAGGATTTTATATTTAGACTTGCAGGAAGAGCATTTATTAAGCTCTTACTGTAGCATGGCACTAAGCACAGACAATTATCCCTTTCACATCTCAGATTTCTCCATCACAGTTTCAGTATACCATGGGTTAGCATAAGAAATTAAATGGGAATTTTGGAGGAGTTTTGCAGAAGTCACAGATGTATTCTAAGTGCAGTGCATGATACAGATTATGACAAAATACTGAACTCAAATTTGACAATATGGTACTGTAAAAATTGTACAATATGGTACTCATAAAAGAAAAAAAAATCAGACTTCTTGGTACAAAGGGAGGGTCAAGAAATTTTACACAGATTTTTCCATGTCACAGATGTATTGGACCTCTAACCCCCTGGGGCTATTGAGGGGCACAAATGTGCAAGATAGTCACTTGCCTTTCCAGAGCTTACAGTCTAATGGAAGACCACATATAAGCAAGAACTATGAAGTGGTGGTAGCATGATTTGAAAGTGACTGGGAATAATAACAAGAAGTCGTATAGTGCTTGTTACATGCCAGCCACTGTGCTAAGCAAATTACAATTATTTATTTTTTATTTGTTCCTCACACAATCCTGGGAAGTTACTAGTGTTATAATTATGCCAATTTTATAGTTGAGGAAACTGGCCTGGTTCAGGGCAAAAAAATATTAAAGGTCACCTGGTGTCCTTGCTGGGGGAAATGGGCTACGTGTTGGGTGGAATCCAAAAGGCAGTGATAAATGGTGTAGTTGAGACTTAAACTTCCTGAATTCTCATTCCAGAATCATTACTCCATCACTGTGCCATGCTGCTTCAGGTGATTAAATAACCTCTATGATCAAACTCTAAGTTTAGGGAATGATGTAAGCTGTATAATGTTCTAGTCAGGACCAGCCTTAGGCATATATAGGCAATGACTCAATTTTGTGATTGGGAGGAAATTTGAGAAGTCCCATGGGTCCTCACTTATCTTCCATATCTTATTAGAAGCAGCTGGTGTTTGTTGCTTTTGTGCTTTAGGTAGGCATAAATAGGAGACAGCTCCCACAAGTCTTGGGTAAACAAAGCATCTTTTTCTATTACAAGTATTTTCCTATACCAACATTGGCAAAGTAGTTGGAGCTCCTGCTCTGTTTCCTATGTACTTTGCAGGTCTCTTCTTGTTTTCTACAGGCATTTTCCCAGCAAAATTCCCAAGTATAACTTGGTGTCTGACTTCATCTTTTCTATCTTTGGCATGTTTTTACTATCATCCTTCCTGTTCCCCTTCCTGCCCAACATTCAGGAATTCCAGGCAGACTTAGGATCACTCATAGGTTCTAGAACTACAAGGAAATAGAGATTATCTAGGCAACTCAGACACTTTTAAAATAAAGAACATGAGGCTCCCAGAGGATCATAGATTTAGAGGTGGAAGATAGGAGACAAAGATTAGACTTTATCTAATCCAGTCTTCTCATTTTAATGATGAGAAGAAAGTCCAGAGACTTGCCAGAGATTACATAAGCAGTCAGTGTCATTTGAATGCAATTTCTCTGATGTTAAGTTCAATGTGTTTTATAACATCTCACATTATCTCCACCAGGGTCAGTGATTTGGCCAAGGTCACAAAGAAGTCTGTGTGTCAGAATTCTGTTAAACCACAGAAGTCCTATCAAAACAATAAATGATACTTTTGATTTTTTTTCTTATTCCATATTTGCAGGTGCAAGACACTGCTTAAATTTCCACAAGTCACTTCATTGGATACAATGAGGTTTTATTATTTTTTTTTCTGAACTATGATTTCATTGGTATAGAGAACTTCTAATGAAGAAACTCCCTTTAGCAATGGACATCCTTTTCTATTATATTTAAGGTTTATCTGAATTCTTCTCTCATTACTTTTGGATTTTCTGCATATATTTACTTGAAAATAACTTTGAATGTACACTTGATGTTATTGTCTTCCATTTGTTGCCAATTTCAATACTTTGGTGTTTGATCTCAGTAATGTGAGTACTTTCTTCAAAAACATTGATAGCAATCCATTCATATCTGCTTATCCTAGATGACCTTTTCCCATATCATCCTCTGAATCCTTCACATAAAATTTACTCAATATACCTAAGAATTTCTTCTAGACTTCTTGATGTTCTGTGATACCAATGAAATATATTACCTGTTCGCTAGGTTATCCCTTATATTCTGGCTCAGAGAGTCTACCTTCTTTTCTCTTCATATTTTTTTTTTTTGCTGAAGACATACCTTATACAGAATTTCTTTGGAAATTTTTCTTTTCAGCTAGGTGGTACAGACAATCCAGGGTTAGGCATGGACTGAGGAAGATTCGAGTTAAAATCTGGTCATAGACCTTATCTGTGTGCTCCTGGGCAAGTTACTTAATTGTCATTTGCCTTGATTTCCTCAATTATAAAAGGGGTTAATAACAACATCTACTTACAGGGTTGTTGTAAGGATCAAATGAGAGAATAATTGTAAAGCTCTTCCTTAGCACAGTGCTTTGCATATAGTAGGCACTATATAAATGCTTATTCCTTTCCTTCTTCCCTTTTTAATGTTCTCAGTCTACTCATATCCACTGTACACTTTCACATTGTCCTTTGGATGACCTCCAAGTTTAAATTTTATTTTCTACCCACATTTAAACAAAAAGCTCAGCAAGATTTACTTTAACAGCTTTTAAGTACTTTTGTCACATCATGAAAAGTTAACCTATTAAGGCTTTAAAATTCCTTAAGATTTTTGAGATCCAGGAGTCAGTCACCCAGTCACTTAGTAGATAGTGACAATAGTAGATATTTCCTTAGTGAATCTCTTGGATTTTTTGTTCTCATGTCTTGCTGAAAATGGCTACACTCATTCATGGCTTTGGCAGATACAAAATACATTTGAACCAAGCCAGTTTCCTTGTCCAGTTTTAAAATTCATGTATATTTGAAAAGAAACACAATCCATATGTTTCTGATTTACTTTCACTGAAGTCATCAAAAAACTGAGTTCTTTGATGTGTAAGAAAACTTATGAACACTCTTAGAGTTCTCTCTGAGGATGTTTTTTGAATGGACAAGATAAGCTTTGCCTCCCTAAATGAAGCTCTTGCTTAAAATGGTTAAGATTTTTCTCTCTCAGAATTCATCCAGTGTCTCCTAAACCTGGTCAAGCACTCATTCTTTTTCCTAATGTCAAGACCACATCAAGGAAAGAGAATACAATTTGGCCCAAATGGACAATATAACTGCTGATAGACCAATGTCCTTTGAAGTCAAGAATTCTTATTCTGGGATCCCTGGCACACCAAGAAGTCTGTGGTTGTATATCAGGTAGATATTTGGATGAATCTGATTGGGAAAAAAAATTGTATCTTTACTTGCATTAACCCCTAACTGAAATTTATCATTTCTTTCATTTATAAATTCAAACACAACAAAACATTCTCTGAGGTAAGGTTTATAGGTGTAAAATTAATATATATAATTAGTTTGCATTTTCAGGCTGTGCTAATAATCAACATATGCTTTCAGAGTATTTACTATATATTTAGCAGCATGCTAGGATCTGTAAATGTACAGAAATATAAATAAAAGGGAACTACTTTGATGTGAAAGCAAAAGTGGGCTAGACAGCAAGTGAGATTCCATTCTTTGACAACTACTAGTTATATGAACCGCTTTGAGCCTCAGTTTATTGATCTGAAAATGGGACTACCTGAGGAGATGAAATAATACTTTATGTAAAAAATTTTACAACTACAAAGTACATGCTGACAAACTATTATTATTTTTACAACAACTACTATTATTATATCAGTATCATTATTTCATTCTTCTTATATTTGATGGAATTCAGATGGAAATGACTCCGAATTAGGTTGTCATCCTATTATTCAAAATAAATCAAGTCCAGTCAGCAAGCATTTGTAAAGTACCTTCTCTATGCTGGGCACTGTTTTAAGTGCTGGCAGTACAAAAAAAGAGGCAAAAATAATCCCTGCCCTCAAGGAGTTCACAATTTAATGTGGGAGGTAGCAAGCAAAAAACCTTGTACAAACAAGATATAGTTCTTTAATTATTATTATTATACAGGTGGATAAAATGATCTCTTTTTAATGGAATAAATGCATGAGGATAAGCTCATCCTTTATAAACTGACAAAGCATCTTAGGGATAATTCCAATGGATTTATTTTCTCCTATGGCTTTGCAATACACTGAAAGTTTTTCAGCCCAAGAAGACTATAGATCAGAAGTATATGGTATGACTACAATTACTGAAAACCTTGTTGCTCAATTTTTGTTGGTCAATACCATGTTTAGGCAACTGTCAGCAGTGGTTTTGCCTATGATGATGCTTTAATATATTCTGGTAAACTTTTTGTTTAATTTTCAAGTATATTTTGAGGTTTATATTTGTAGTATAGGGATTTGTTTTTTGTTAGTTAATAAAAGAACATTTGAAGTTTGTCATTTTAATGTTTCTTTAGATTATTTAGTAGATCCTAATATTTTGAAGTATGTGGTTTCAGTACTCTTCTTATAAGATTTATATCAATAAGACTGGGTTTCTGAAAGATGACTTTTCTTTAATTCTCTGATAAGAATTATCTATTACTATAAGAATTCATATTAATAATATTAGAACAATAATAGGATAAGTATTTGTCCTAAGACCTGTTTATATAAACAAAACTGAATAACTGTCATTTGTTTAATTTTTGATAAACATATTATTAGTTGACTTATTGAGTTATGAAGGAATTGTGAAGTTATTATGTTATAGGTCTAATATAAATGAAGTTATAAAAACTATAAGGAACATGGTATATTTATGGAATAATGCAATAACTGGAATATAGCAATAGAACTGGAGAATATAAAAATTAAAAACCTGATAAAAGCAGGAGAGGGGAGAATTCTGAAAGATATTAATCTCAGACTTAAAGTTTTTAGCTTTATCTTGTAGGCAACAGGAAGTTACTAAAGGTTTACAAATTGGAGAATTTGATAAAAATAATTTTAAAGACAGATTGATCTAGACAAGACATTTGTTGACTACATTAGATATGAGAAAATGGGGATAAAGAATAGCAACAATGCAATTTCAGCTAAACTGTTTTTATGATGAGAAGAACGTGGGGTAGGTCAGCGATAGTAGGAATAAAGAGAAAAAGGATGAATAAGAGATGCAATAGAAAATTAATTGGCAGGGCTTGGTGATGGACAAGATATAGGAGAGGAAGAGGGACTTGGAAGACTCTGAGGACTTGGTAAAACCAAGACTAGGTGATTAAGAGAGTGATGTTGACAAAAAATTCAGTTGTTTCCTAAGCAATATTCATCCTAACTGGTGCATATGTTGGGTGTTGGTACTTTGGTTTTATGTCATTTTGTACTGCTTTGAAATCTCCTATTATATTCTGATCTTTTCAGTCTTCGGTTTCGATTCAATCTATGTTAGGTAGCAATAATTTTAAGGTGAGACTTGACCAAAATAATTTTAGATCCTTAGTTCTGGGATCTGAGAGGACCCCTATGACTACATTGGAGCATATTTTAGAGATGCCAATACATTTATTTCCTATGATTTATGTGGAGAGACTGTCCTTTTTTCATAAAGCAAGAAAAATAGTCCAAGAATAGAAGTTTTTTTGCAATTATGCCAGTTTATTGATCTAGCTACATGAGATGAGGTTTTCTATCATTGTTGCTTCACCTAACACATTAGATGAACTTTTGGATTTTTAAAAACGTATTTCTCATTGGTATCAATAATTATTGTTCATAGATCTAAATTTCACAAAAGAGTCAGTAGCTTGGGAAAGTCCTTGCTGCCTGTATTGCAGAAGTATAGCATCTGTCTCAACATTGCAATTAAGAATATTTCTTCAATAATATTACATGATTGTCTTGTATGAGGAATTCATAATGAAACCCTTTATGCCACTTGTTGGAAACAGATTTGATATCTGTAATGTACCAAGACATGACCACAAACAGTAAGGTTGTTATACAAATATGATATGTGAAATGTCACAAAATTAAAGGAAAAATTTTTATTCAAATGTTCTCAAACAGAAGCAGATAATTCATACAAATACTGTCAGCAAATAAACTGGGTATGTAGCTTCCTTAATAGCTGCAAATTAGTTTAAACAGAATGACCTATGTCACTATTTCTAGGGGAATATCACACCAAAATTGCTTACATTTTCAGGATTCAAGTGCAAGAAGTAAGATCTATTTTCAAAGACCTAGTCATTAAAACTCCATCAGAAAAAGTCCAGAAATTGTAGTGAGTCAACTCATTGACCATCCTGTATTATCAATTAATCAAATGATAGTGCCCTTTAATCATGTTCCAGGGTACATCCATCATTGAGTATATAGTAAAACTATCCAGAGTGTTTCCAACACCACTCAAAAATATTTGAGCCTAATAAAGTTCAACTGATCAATAAGCATTTTTTAAGCATCCATATGACAGTGTGCTAAGAATGGGGAATCCAAATTGGAAACTAGTCTGGAAGAAATTAGGTATTGACCCACACCTAACACCATATACCAAGATAAGGTCAAAATGGATTCATGATCTAGGCATAAAGAATGATATTATAAACAAATTAGAACAATGTAGGATGGTTTACCTCTCAGACCTGTGGAGGGGGAAGGAATTTGTGACCAAAGAAGAACTAGAGGTCACCATTAATCACAAAATAGATAAGTTTGACTATATCAAGTTGAAAAGTTTTTGTACAAACAAAATCAATGCAGACAAGATTAGAAGGGTAGTAGTAAACTGGGAAAATATTTTTACATCCAAAGGTTCTGATAAAGGCCTCATTTCTAAAATATATAGAGAATTGACTCAAATATATAAGAATTCAAGCCATTCTCCAATTGACAAATGGTCAAAAGATATGAACAGACAATTTTCAGACGAAGAAATTGAAACTATTTCCGGTCACATGAAAAGGTGCTCCAAGTCACTATTGATCAGAGAAATGCAAATTAAGACAACTCTGAGATACCACTACACACCTGTCAGGTTGGCTAAAATGACAGGAAATGATAATGATAGCTGTTGGAGGGAATGTGGGAAAACTGGGACACTGATACATTGTTGGTGGAACTGTGAACGGATCCAACCATTCTGGAGAGCAATTTGGAGCTATGCTCAAAAAGTTATCAAACAGTGCATACCCTTTGACCCAGCAGTGTTTCTACTGGGCCTATATCCCAAAGAGATTTTAAAGGAGGGAAAGGGACCCACATGTGCAAAAATGTTTGTGGCAGCCCTTTTTGTAGTGGCAAGAAACTGGAAATTGAAAAGATGCCCATCAATTGGAGAATGGCTGAATAAATTATGGTATATGAATGTTATGGAATATTACTGTTCTGTAAGAAATGACCAACAGGAGGATTTCAGAGAGGATTGGAGAGACTTGCATGAACTGATGCTGAGTGAAATCAGCAGAACCAGGAGAACATTATACACAGCAACAAGACTATACGATGATCAATTTTGATGGACATGGTTCTCTTCAACAATGATGTGATTCAAACCAGTTGTGCTGCAATGAAGATAGTCATATACATCCAGAGAGAGGCCTGTGGGAACTGAGAGTGAACCACAACACAGCATTTTAACGCTTTCTGTGAATATTTCCATGCATTCTGTTTTCCTTCTTAGGTTGCTTTTTTCTTCTTCTCTTTCTAGATCTGATGTTTCTTGTGCAGTAAGATAACTGTATAGATATGTATACATGTATTGTATTTGTCATATAATTTATCCTATCTAGCATGTATTAGATAACCTGTCATCTAGGAGTCGGGGGTGGGGGGAAGGAAAGGAAAAGCTTGGGAAAAAAAAGTTTTTTTGCAAAGGTCAATGTTGAAAGGTCACTCATATGTTTTACAAATAAAAAGCTTTATTAAAAAAAAAAAGAATGGGGAATCCATAGACAAAAATGAAATTAACTCTCCCCTCAAGGAGTTTATATTAGTATTCATTTTTAGAAACAGTATGTATGTGTATACAAATATAAATATATAAATACTGATATATGTGCTTAAAATAATTGCAAAGTGATTTGGGGGTGGAGGAAGTAATGAGAGAAAATCTACTTTACTTTCCTTTTTTTTTTTTTTTTTTGGCTGTTGTATCAACTATTAGTGAAGATACTTTCCACATTATTTTCTCAGAAGGCTACTGTCAAAGTTATTGAGGTTAGCATACCTTCTTTTTTGGGGAAAATTATTAATATCTTTTGTATTTAAACCAATAATTTGTCCTTGTATATTTTTCCCTTTTGAATCTTTCCTTAATCCAAAGTAAAATGACTTTCATTTAACAGTGTATATACCTCATTCTACATCTGTGGTATCCATCTTCTATTGAGATGAGGATGCCATTACAATTCATCATTTTAACTTTTCAAAGTCTAATTTACTTGATTATAATTCTTGGGTATATTATTCTTCATTCTGCTTTCTTCCTTAGGTATTTATCTTTCTATTAATCTCCGTGTGTGTGTGTGCGGGTGTACACACACATTTATACATATATTCCCACATTGCTATGAATTTCTCATATTCATTGTTTTTCTTGGTTTGATAATCTTTCATTTTGGTTTGATATCACATTTTCTGCGCTAATTTACTGATTGATATCTATTTTATTTCCAATTTTTTGCTACTACAAAAAATGTTGCTCTGACTTTTATGCCACATAGTGGAGCTTTCTTTTTGTCAAAAAAAAAAAAAACAAAAAAAACAAACCCAACAATTCTTTGGGATTAATTACTCAGTAGTGGGATTGTCAGGTTAAAGGGCATAAACAATTCAGTAACTTCTCTTTATTTTGTAAATAAACTGAGTTTACAGTCCCACCAACAAAGTCATTCTTCTCAAAAACACTTATAAATATGTTTACCATTTGACAGTCTCTATTCTAGTAGCATTGATTTTGTTTTTGTAAAAGTTTTTAAATTCTATGTGATTTAAAAAAATTTCTAAAAATATTTAGCCCTTTTGTGGAACTTATGATGAAATATAGTATAATATATTGTTCTATACTTCCAATTTTACCTCAAGTTTTGTCAAATAGTTTGTTTCTATATTAATCAAACATATGACTATTTTATACTTCATTTTGCTTAGTTTCTTCCATGGATCTATTTTTCTGTTTTGCTTTTTTTTTCCAACCAGCTTTAGGATTATTGTTTTAGTTGGATAGTTGGTAATTCTCTCTATTTTTTGTATTTAGTTTTTTTCCTTGAGATTTTAGTACTTTGTTTTTTATTCCTGTTAATGTATACTATATTATTTTGTCTAGTTCTCTACTCCTTGGCAGTTTGATGGGGATATCATTAAATCTCTATAAATTAATTTTGGTAATAGTTACTTGAAAAATATTAGCATAACCTATGAACAAATAGTCTCTCTCTAATCATTTAAATCTTTTATTCCTAAAAAAAAGAAATGTGTTTATAAGCCATTGACATGTCTTCACCATTAGGTGCTAAATATTCTAGGCCTTTACTTTTGTAATGATTTTGAGTGAAATATATATTTTTGTGACATTGAAATGTTGATGATTTTGTGGATTTGTTTTGTATTTTTCTACTAGAGTTAAACAATTATTATTTGATTTTTTTTGCTGATTATATGAGGTTTTGTAAGTTATCAATTGATCCATAATAAGTGATAATTTTGTTTTCTCCTTGACCATATTGGTACCTTTAATTTATCTTTTCACCTATACTTTAACATTTCTAGAATTAAGTCAAATAGTAGTGAGGAAAGAAGGCAATCTTTTTTTCCTCTTATACTTATTGGAAAAGATTCTAGGATTCTGTCATTAGTAATACTACTTGATTTCATTTTAAACTTTTGATTACATTAACAAAAGCCCATTCTATGACTTAATCTTTTTAGAGCATTTAAAAAAATATATAAATAGGATAGTATTACTCTGTGACTCATAACATAATAAACCAATCAGACATTTTAAAATGACAGGCCTTTGTTTCCAGAAGAAGTGTTGGGCCAATTTGTAATTTTTCCAAAGGAAATCTAGCCCATTCCTTTCCTCTTATTTAATTATAGGACCAACACATTATCGATTTTTAGTGTTTGTTTAATAAATACATGTTCATACTTATATACATGTATATATACACACACATCTTGGAACTTGACATGAGATTTCATTCTTATATAGGTATCAGAGGCAAGACTTGAATCTAGGTCTTCTTGACTCCAAAACCAGCTTCCTAGCTCTATTCCACATTGCCTTGTTCTTAATATATAACTACTAGCCTTTATATAGCACTTTAAACTTTATGAAACACTTTACAAATATTCTTGCATTTCATTCTCACAAGAAGACTGGAAAGTAGGTGCTGTTACTATTTTAATTTTGTAGAGTCAGAAGTTAATCCTGTCAGTGAATAAATATGTACTAAACACCTACTATGTAATAAAAGTTGGGATACAAAAAGGCAAAAAACAGTTCTTGCCCTCAAGGAATTCAAAAAGAGCAAGACAATAATCAAATGTGTAGAGATCACTGTGTAAACAAAGAGTAGAATTTTGTAAAAAGAAGAGGTAAAGGTAAAAAGTCAAAGGATTATGGTTGGATAAGAGGATTTCATTGTTCCTAAATATAGAAGTTATACATTTGTGGGTGATAGCAAGATCAAGCAAGATCTTTGTGTGTGGATTAGGTAGGGAGGACAAAATTTAGGATATTAGAGAGCCAGTATGTTTAAGTCCTCCTTATTTTAGGGTAGGAGCTGGGGAGAAGAGAAAAATTGCGAGTTAGATACCAAAGTCACTGAGGAATGAAGGGAAATGACTTCAGCGATGTGTAGATAACAACTAGAAGGCTTTTGATTGGGTAGTAGATATTTCTCAAAAGAATCATTGAATGATATAGGTAATGAGAGACTAGAAATGGCAGTAGGAAGCAAAGAGTATTCCAACTCCTCTGCTTTGACCAGGAAGCCAAGAAGAATGAATTAAGGTACAGCCAATATTAGAAAACTTAGGGAGACTGTCATCAGAAGAGAGACAGATTTCATTAAAAGCTAGTAAATGGAAGGATTAGAAAAAGAATAGATTTTAAATATATGGAAGTTTGTTGTCTAGGGCACAAATAGAAGCACAATGTTTGGAGATGGTACGTCTGAGGATGGTGATAAGATCAAAAGTATGACCATCTTTATGTGTAACTGAGATGGGATGGAGGAATAGGAGAGGGGAAGTGATTTAGACTGAAGAACTGAATGGTTAAGATATTTGAGGAAGAGTCACTATATATTGTTATATATAGTGTCTAGAATTTGAACTCTAGACTTTGACTTTAGATCTAGCTTTCTTTCCTCTTTGTCACCTAAGCTATCTCTAATAATACCTGGCACTTATATAGAACTCTAAGTTTGGTAAATCATTTTATGTTTTAACACACACATATAGTATTTATCCAACAGTATGTATCTATATATACATAAGTTGTCTTTCTGACTACATGCCAAGGCCTTGACAACAGTAGGCAGCTTTTAACCACATCCTTCCTCCTTCTCTCTCCTTTGTGACTCTGTTAAGGCAGAATCCTTTAATTGTTTATGAATTTTATCAAGAAGCAGAAGAGTTGCAATACTCTTTTCACATTGAAATATATTCAGACTTGATGCATCCCTGCAATGTCCTCTATAAACAAGGACTTTGTTGGATTTCACAATCTAGAGGAAACCACTCTAAACTTAAATTTTCTTATGGATCTCTTGCCTGACAGTGGCAAATGCTTTTAGTAAATAAATAGCTCCTTATTTTTGTCTCACTTTATGTTAATATTTCGAGGGTCATTTAATAAGATCATTTCTTATGTTTGTGCTTTCAAAAAATTTGCATAATTTTAGATTTATTATAGTACCTGGAAAATTTAAAATAATTGTTGCTTGGTGTGTGCGAGCAAACAAATACATAGGAAATAAAAAAGAAGGGAGAAGAACCAGAAAAAGGATGGCCATAAAAATTCATTATCAAAAAATAAGATAAGTTGATTATCTGGTGAGGTTGAGGAAAAAGTGGTGGATAACTTTACATGTTCTTTTTAAAAATTTAATTTAGTATTTTGTTTTACCTCAATTACCCATAAAAACAATTTTCAGCATTCATTTTAAAAACTGAGTTCCAGGGGCAGCTAGGTGGCGCAGTGGTTAGAGCACCAGCCCTGAAGTCAGGAGGACCTGAGTTCAAATCTGGTCTCAGACACTTCCTAGCTGTGTGACCCTGGGCAAGTCACTTAACCCCAATTGCCTCAGTAAAAAGCAAAAAAAAAAAAAAAAAAAAAAAAAAAACTGAGTTCCAAATTCCCCCCTCCTTCCCACATTTTCCTCATTGAAAAGACAGTTTGATATAGATTATATATATGTACTCATTCAAGACATTTCTACATTACATTTTAAAAGAAAAGATGTACTAAAATAAAAACCCAAGAAAAATAAAGTTTCAAAAAAAGTATGCTTCAATCTTTATTTAGACTATCAGTTTTTCTTTGGGGATAAATAGCATTTTTCATAAGTTCTTCAGAGTTCTCTTGAATCAGTGCATATCTGAGAATAGCTAAGTCATTCACAGTTGATCATCTTATAATATTGCTGTTACTATGTAAAATATTCTGGTTCTACTCACTTCACTTTGCAGCAGTTCATATAAAACATTCCAGGTTTTTCTGAGAACATCTAGCTTATCATTTCTTTTAGTGCAATAATATTCTATCACAAGTTGTTCAATCATTCCCCAATTGATGAGCATCTCCTCATTTTTTAAATTCTGTGCCACCAGAAAAGAGCTGCTATAAATATTTTTATACATATAGACCTTTTTCCTCTATTTTTTAATTAGCTTTTTTGCAATCCCTATTTTCTGCTGGGTATCCCTGCAATGTCAAAAGAAAGAAAGGAAGGTCCTCAGTATATTCATTAGAACCCCCATTGTGAATTTAGGGGAGGACATGGAAAATAAAGGATTATAAGCACAACTGGATTGCAGTTTACATTGTTGAGAGAAGTATTTGTACCAGTGATACCATACATTTTTGGAGCATTTTAATATAAAATGAGTATTTTATCTTATAAACTTTTTCTGACTGTCATTTTTGTTGTTAATATTATGTTAGTTTGTTTTTTAATGTTGAAGCTTTACTGCATTCATTATGTAAATCCAAATTTGTCTTATTAAATAATTTGGGTGAATGCATTATTATAGACTTTTTGATAGGATTTTACTTTAAAAATTTGCCCCAATATTTATTAATGAAGTTAATCGACTTAACCCATCCTGCTCTGGATAAAGATACTAATTTTATCTCATAAAACTCATTGAGAATAGTTCTTTTTAAAAAATACAAATATTAGTTACTCTCTTCAAACATTCAATATAATATATTTGTAAACCCATTTCAACAAAATATCTTTATTTATTTTTTGCTTTTTCTATTTTTGCAATTAATTTTTGGCTTCAATTTATGATTCCAAGTTTGGGTTGATTAATTTTGTATGTTTATGTTGATAATCATCTATTTCCTTTAAGTCATCAGTTTTGCTTTATATAATTGTAGAATAATACAATCATAGATTGGAAGTAGAAAGGACCTAAAGGATGCTTCAGTATTGTACTCATTTCCCAGATGAAGAAACTAAGTTGCAGAGATATTATCAACAAAATTTCTATGGAATACTAACAAAATATAAGAAGTAATTACCGGTAAAATTTCATTCCAAAACAAATATTAAATGCATAAAATATTTGGGAATTGACTTACCAAAGCATATGAAAGACATATAAATTTATTTACGAAGTGCTCTTTTAAAAAAAATAACAAATAAGTATAGGATTATTCATGTCTAGAGTGTGCCAATATAATAAAAATCACAATAGTACTGTAATTAATTTATACTTTTAATGCTATCCCAATCAAATTACCAGCGTTTTACTTTATGAAACTAGACAAAATAATACAAAATAAAAAAAAATTATTCGGAAAAAACAATGATGAAGTAGGGATAAAGGGAAGTAAGTTCTTTTTAGACCTTTCATTATATTATAAAACAGTCATCAGAGCTATCTGGCTTTGTGTGTGTGGGTACATATATATATGCATACACATACATATTTATATATCTATATCTGTATTGAGAGAGAGAGGAAGAAGAGGAACAAGTGTATTCTTAACTAAACAAGAGACAAAGGCAATTACAAAGTATTAAATAACTTTGATCATTGAAACTATAAAAGCTAATCTACAGACAAAATGAATGCCTCTGGGATAGAAAGGGAAATGGTCAATTGGAATAAAATCTTTGTATCAAACTGCTCTAACAGTTTGATATCAAAGAAGTATAAACAATCAAAAATATATATGGTTAATAGTTCTCCAATGGGTATGTGGTGAAAGGATATGAACTAGCAGTAATTACAAAGAAGAATTACAAAGTATTCACAACTTCATAAAAGAATGCTCCAAATCACTAAGAGCAATGTAAATCAAAATGACTTGAGGTTTCAGGTCATACTCTGTAAATAAACACAAATGACAAAGAATGGCAATAGTTAATATTAGAGAAGTTTGTGAGATGATGACCAGCTTGATTCATTGTTGGTAGAACTGTGAAATGGTACAAGCATTTAGGAAAGCAATTTAGAATTATGCAAATAAAGTGACTAAAATGTCCATAAATTTCAAATCAGAGATTCCATTATTGTGTTTATGTCTGAAGGAAACCATTGATAAGAAAGAAGTTCCATTCTACAAAAACATATTTATAGCAGCTCTTGTTGTGATAGTTAAGAAATGGAAACAAAGTAGCTGCTCATCAATTGGGAAATGACTAAACAAATGTGATACATGAATGTAATGGAATTTTACTGTGCTGTAAGAAATGGTGTGTGTATCACATGAAAAGAGCTATATGAACTGATGGAGAGCGAAGTAAGCAGAGTCAAGAAAACAATATACATGATAACTATAGCAACATAAATGAGAGGAACAGCATATCAAAAGCCAAAAGTAAAAGTAACAAAATTATAAAGATCAAGCAAGAATTGATTGGCGGAATGCCCACAATTACACATTGCAAATGTTTTCAGACTATTTCAATGTATAGATAGATTTTGCCAATTCATTTTCTCTCATAAAATACTGTTTGTTATTTTGGATAGTATTCTGAGAGGGGAAGGGATATTTAATTACAATGATGTAAGAAACCGAAGATGTTGATGGAAACTTATTTTAAAAGAGGGAAATGTGGCATTTTGGTTCTTATTTAACGTTTAAAATTATCTCCTCAATGTTCTTAGCATTATCTCTTCTCCAGGGTTCCCTCCTCTGCAACCATACATTTGTAAAGTAAGATGTGCAATAGACATTTCTGCTGTGCCATTCTATAAGTGCTGACCAAGAATATTCTGTCTGGATATCTGAAGTGGAAAGTAATTACTGATCTAACTTGGTGCTAGGCACTTAGATGATAAAGGAGATAGAATACTGGATCTGGAGACAGGAAAACTCCTCTTCCTGAGTTCAAATCTGACCTCAGACACTAGTTTTGTGACCTTGGGCAAGTCATTTAACCCTGTTTGTCTCAGTTTCCTTATCTGTTAAATGAACTGGAGAAGGAAATGGCAAACCATTTCATTATCTCACCAAGAAAAGCTTAAATGGGTTCTTGAAGACCTGAATGAAATGACTGAATAGCAACAAACTTTGTGCTAGCATAATATCAGGTTTGTGCTTAGCCAAAATATAAATCCTTAGCTGCTTCAGATCATTCCAAGAATATGTTGTGCTTCCTTCATTGGTACTTTTAAGATTAGCAGTCTTCTTTTTTTAGGTTGATCAGAATGCATGATTACTGTTACATAATCTTCCTTTACACAAAGACCTTTACTAGTTCTGTATTATCAAGTAAATTTCAAAATTATCAGCCTGACATTCAAGATCCAATACAATCTGGTTCAACTTGTTTTACAATATTGGCCTTTACCCATTCTCTGGAGCAGTTGACCTAGATTGTACATTGTTTCCCCACCGAATGCTAGAAGGGATAAGAATTTAAGAAGGCCAGAAAAGTAGTAAAGAATCTTAAATGCCAAATCAAGGACTTTATATTTTATCCTGGTGGCAATAGGGAGTCACCAGAGCTTATTGAGCAGGGATAGGGCTGATGGTTGGAAGGCAAAGGCTGATTCTTTTAAAATTTTGCATCTTTTCCAGTGGTTGGCTCAGTGCTCTACAAATATGCTACATATATGCTCATTTACTTTCAGCTTTAGCTAACTCAATATCAGTAGTATCATACCATCATTACAAACATCTCCTCCAAGAGTCCCTCTTCAGTTGATTCTTGATCATGACCTACTGAAGATTCACTGTGAAAGGCACAAAGTAAAGGAATTCATTACTTTGGGACATTGCAACTACAGAAGTGATGCCTTCTTTTCCTTACTATTCCTTGGTACAAATATAACATGAAGGCAATCCCTGAAGAAGGATAGTACTCTGATTATTAAAGGATTAAGTATAATAAAGGGGTTAGGGAGGAGGGATGCTTCAATGAAGTATAGACCTAGGAATGTTATGTCACATTGTTATATATTTTGATTACTTTTGAGTTCCCATTAGTGTTTTGATAATAACTGAACTTTTGAAATGCCCAACTTTTCCTTTTCCAAATTTATCTTTGTGATATATATTTATACACATTAATTAGTGGTGAATTATACATACATATATGATATAGTTTTACATACCTACACATACATGCATACATTTATGAGTGTGTGCACATATCTATAGCTATAATTTGTCTGAACCTATGACTTCAATGGAACTGGGAACATCCAGTGAGCTATCCATTGATGCATTTTCTACCTAATTTAGAATTTTAAAAAAGTTGTTCAGGGCATTTAAGTGATAGCCCTTGGTCACACAGTTACTGTGTGTCAGAGACAAGAATTGAACTGCAAGTCTAGCATTTTATCTATTGTGGGATGCTACCTCTCTGACTTATTGGATACCTCATCCTGAAGTTCATCCAATGTTGCCTTTTCCCTGAAAACATATATATATATATATATATATATATACACACACACACACACACACACACACACACACACACACACACATATATATATATATATATATATATATATATATATATATATATATATAACAAAACTCTTTCTATTGAAAGAGATGATACTGGGGGGGATGGGATGACTTGATTGTGAAAAGAAGCTGGAGCTTACTTTGTGTGTTGGTTCACTTTCTGTTTGTGAGATATATAGTCAGCATTTCTAATGAATCTGCTCGAAGCGGCTAGAATATTATGATTTATAGCACCTTCCCACTCTCTATCATAGCATTTTATTAGATGGATGGGAAGCTGGTAGTAATGAGGTTAGGAATGAGAAAACATCCATCAAGCCCTGCTACATCTTCTCAGGAAAGACAACACACTATCTCATATGTCACAGGCAGTGATCTAGGTCACGATGATATAAAATGCGTGATTAAAACCAAGCATTTGACACTAGATAATAGGCATCTAGTTAAAAAATAGCTCTAGTGTTCCTGACTTTTAATTAAACCCAACTCGTAAATATGCACTGTGGTAAATATACTGCAGAATGGGGCTTGTTTATATTCCACCACATAACAATTACTTCCAGAATGGGCCCTTTATTTCACTACATGGTGTTATTAGGCAGAAGATAGACTAAAATGTTAAAACCAGTGATGTTGGGCTGGCATATAACAATGATACCATCTTCTCAACCCCATTCCTCCCCTCCTTCCCTTCCTTCTTTACATTTCTCCCCCAATACTATCCTTTCTCTCCCTTATCACCATAATTATCAATCGAAAATAAAGCACCTTTAATCATTTTTAGCAATCTCTCATGGTAGTTTTGATCACACCAATAAACATTAGAAGAGATAGGACCTTTTAAATACCTAACCTTGGCATTCAGTGGATCTCTCCTAATACAAACTTACTTTTCACCGTGAGTGAAATTTATTAGGCAGTTTTTATATTGGATCCAAGACTAATGTTCTAACAGAAAGCGATATAAAGAGGATTGAATGTGTTAATGAAGCATGTTACTCTCTTTATTACCAGATTTTTGGTAATTATTGGGAGGCAGCCTACAATACATGAAAAGAAAATAGACTGATGGGAGGCTTGATCAGTGTCTGATTCTTCCAGTAGCTTTGTTATGGGATCTTAGTCAAATCACTTCAGTTCTTTGATCTTTAAATTTCTCATCTATAATTGAAATTGGGATATGATTTTCAAAGACCCCTTCTAGCACTAAAATAAAATATTTCTATTGAAATACATAGTTATTTTTGCTCTCATTCTAATTTTTAAAATAACACCACCTTTTTTCCTTTCCCTAAACAATGGTCACATGACACATTATTATTGTCCTCTTGTTCAGTCATGCTCTACTTTTTGTGATCCTGTTGACCAAAGCACACCAAAATTATCTTTCAGATTTTCTTAGCAAAGATACTTAGTCCTTTGCTATTTTCTTCTCCAGTGGATTAAGGCAATTGGAGTTTAAGTGACTTGCCCCAGGGTTACAGCTAGTGTGTCTGAGGCCAGGTAAGAATTCAGGTCTTCCTGACTCCAGGTCGAGTGCACTAGAGCCTTCTAGCTGCTCCATTATTGCTCTCTACCCAATTTTATTTAAAAGGTACCATGATGTTGCAAGTCAAGTCAATAAGTATTTTTTTAAATGCTATATACACTGAAGTAAGTACTGGGAATGTAAATATAAACAGAAAGAATTATAGTTTATGCCTATAAGGAGAGCTTAATCCTAATTTTTAATCTGTTTATTAGGATAAATATAAATAAAATAATAAATACTAATTAAATATAAATAAAATAATAAATCTTATTTTTTAATCCTAATAAAACCAACATAAGAAAGGAAGCTGAAAAATGTGTGGAGAAGAGATTAAGTTACCCAATATGGTAGCATAGTAGAAAATGTAAGCTTTCAGGAGAAGGAAGACATAATTGGCCTGGGCTTCCCCCATAAAGTGGTGGTCCTGGGAAGAAACAGTTAATTATAAGGAGTGGGGAATGTGTGAAGGGTATTTCAATATGTGATGTCCAAGAGTGGAATCAGGGTGAAGACAAGATAGATATAATCTATAGAGTCAGTAGTACAGTCTAGACTGCAATGTTGTAGAAACAATATATATAACTTGAAAACAAACCTTTTTTTTTTTTTGAGTCCTACCTTCATCACTTACTAATGAGGAAATAATTTGTTTTTTTCTAAGTCTTGGTCCTTGCCCTTACCAGGAAAAATACTTACATTATCTATTCAGAGCTTTGTTGTAAAGATCAAAAGAAATAATGTGTATAAAACATTTGTAAAAATAAAGTATTATGTAAATGAAAATAATTATAACTGTTAGTAGGCATTCTCTTCTTTGGCAATGGTTTTGAATGGGTGATTTTTCTTTTCTTTTGTCACTATGTCACTAGTAGTCACTATGACTACTCTAAGACATGTTCAATTCTATCAATATGACTTCACTGTCCCAAGGTCTCTCAAAACCCTTGGGTTCAAGTCTTATTTCTGACTCTTGCTGCTTTAACAGTTTTAATTTTAACAGGGAGTTGCCTGGACTACTTAGAGGTTAGGTAACTTGATTAATCACAGTTGATAAATATGAGGCAGATTTCTTCTCTAGCCTTGGCTTCCTCATCTATAAAACAGGTTTTGGATTGAAGGACATGTAAAATCTTTTCAGGCTCTAAAATTATATGGTCCATTATCCTAGTTAATATAATGCCCTATCAGAAAATTAGTTTTTCTCTTTAACTTAGCTTTCTTTGAGCTTCAATGGCCTATTTTCCCTCTTGTCCTAACTGGAGCTGAAGAACTGCTCATCACCTGAAGAACTCATTTTGATTAATTTGGCAGGCCATGTGCCTGAAAGCAAAGGGACTTTCTGCTAATAAAGTGGAAACCAAACAGCCAAGTTAGTCTCCCAAAGAGTCATGGTTCCCCAGGGAAAAGGATCAAAATATTCCATCCCTATGAGAGCAGAGTGGTTTATCAGACATATCTTGCTGATAGATTGGAAGGGTCTATACTTTCTCTGAACTCTCAAAGTTCTGTCTTGTAGGAAGTTTTGTGTTCTCTCCTATTTTTTTACAGAAGAGCCAGATTCTTGTTTCTCTTTTCCTGTTTACTTAATTTTGAATGTGATGCCCACACTTGAATGTCACTTTTTACTAAGCTTAGACTAATTATATTTATTAAGAGCATTACTGCATGGCCCTGTTCTGTCTTGTTCATTTGAAAGCTATTTTGGAGGGAGGAAGATAGACTATTTTACATATGCCATATTTTAGAGCTCTCATTTTATATGATCTATGATGCTCAAAAGCATTAGTGTTTTGAGGAAATTGATAGATTGCTCTTGATATAATTGGAACTCCTTGTCTAATGAGGTAGGCTATTTGACACTCCTGCTGTTTCATTTAAGTTGGGTCCACATGATGTCTAGAGGAAAAAAACATACAGTACAATAAAAAAACTCAAACTCACTATTTAAAAACATGTTGACTATTAAAAAAGAGGGTGAGGGACAGGGACAGAGACAGACAGACACAGGTCATATAGACATGGAGTCAACATTTTCACTTTATTTATTTGTAAATCTTTCACTAGATTCCTACTCAGCTATCTCAGAAGGGTGTGGAGTTTAGAGGTAGTTTTCTTAGGTAATACTAGAAGAATATTAAATTCTAACAAGTTCCATGAGTGCTTCAGGTACTGCTCCAGGGATGGGCCCTGTACCTATTATCTGAAGTACCACCTAGGTTAGAAGAAGGTTTATCTCCAGAAGGTTACTCATTAAATGAGGATTGCTTTTTTGGACCTACAGCTTAATAAACCATCAATAAAGGTATGGAAGTGTTGGAATTTGCCTTATAGGGAGGATGGACCCACACAGATAAAATGTAAGAATCCTTGAAGTATTGAAAAAAGTACTCAATAGTTTCTTGGCTCACTAATCACTTTCTAATGCATGTGATTTTTCAATCAGTTACTGTCTAGTTTAAAATAATGCTGGACCAGGCAATTCCAGCTGATTTGATTTCTCTTTGTAAGAGTGCAGCAAGGATGGACAATACTAACAAAAAGAAAACAAGACTGATAAAAAATATAAAAAATGTAATTCAGGTTTATTTCCCCCCAAGTACTAAAGTAGTGACATTGAAAAACATGGATCATTTACTTTTTTGTGGGGGGTGGTAGAAATTACAGCTTAGTCTTAAAGAGAGAACACTGGTATCAGAGAAGCCCATTCATAATTATCCCTTCTCTAAACATTTTGGATAAAGTTTATGAAGAGGCAAGAATATATAAAGCAAGAGAAGGGGCAGAGCCAAGATGGTGGAGAGCAGACAGGACTTTCTGTAAACTCCTTTGATCTTTTCTCAAGCCAATAGTAGGTTAAGCCTTTAAACTGGTTTTGGAGTCAAAGACCCACAAATATTTGGAGTATAACACATTTCCAGAAGAAGAAACTTTAGGAGTACTTCAGAACAGGTCTGTTTCAAACAGGCAGGGGGACAGTCGACTGAGTCCAGACCACAACACAGAGACTGGGAGCTGGGGTGCAGAGTCAGAGTATTGCAGCTTCCACGCACCTGGTAATCTTCAGTGAGTCTCTTAGGCTACTCTGTCTTGGTTGCAAGCAGATGGTTTGGCAGATTTGCTACAAAAGGCAAATTGTAAACTACTGAGCATGGGAAGAACCTGAACCTAGCCACTATTATCCAGTACCGGAAGTCAATCAGCAGAACTGCCCCAAGGCAAACTAAAGCAGCTTTCTCTCCTTTTCACTAAGAGCAGACCTCAAGCCTTAAAAAAATGAACAAACCCCCCCAAAAGAACTCTCATCATAGACAGCTTTTACGGAGAGATAGAAGAACACACCTCAAATCCTGAGGTTCTGAAAGGCAAATCAACTTCAGATGAAGCCCTAAAGGGAGATATGAAATGATTTCCATTTCACAATGCTTTCTTAGAAGATTTTATGAAGGATATTAAAAGACAGAAAAAAATAGAGAAAGGAAATGAGATCTTAGAAAGAAGATATGGGAAAAGCATGTAACTCCCTACAAAATAGATATGAAAAAGATATCAATTCATTGAAAAACAAAATTTGTTAGATGCAAAAAAAAAATGCAATGAACAAAACAATTGGCTAAATACATAAGGAGCTAAAAAAGATAACTGAAGAAAATAACATCCTAGAAATTAGAATTGAATAAATGGAAGTAAATGACTCAATAAGACTTCAAGAATCAGTCAAAGAAAAACAGAAAGAAGAAGAAGAAGAAATAGAAGAAAATATGAACTATCTCCTAGGAAAAACTGACCTGGAAAATGGATATAGGAGAGGCAATCTAAGAATTATTGGACTTCCTGAAAGCCATGATGAAAAAAAGAACCTAGACATTATCTTACAGGAAATCATAAAGGAAAACTTCCATGATGTCTTAGAATCAGAAGGTAAAATAGCCATTGAAAGAATTCACCAATCACTTCCTGAAAGAGACCTCAAAATTAAAATCCCAAGGAATATTGTAGCTAAATTTCGCAACTTTCACACCAAGTAAAGAAAGAAAGGGGATCATACTGGAAAAAGAGGGGAAAAAGAGGTAAAATAAGGGAAATTACATCTCATGAAGAGGCAAAGAAGACCTATTATAATTGAGGGAAAGAAGGGAGGGAGATGAATATTGTGTGAACTTATTCTCTCTTTGAGCCAAATCTAATGAGAGTATCAGACATATTTGGTTCCACAGAGAAACTTGTTTCACCTTATAGGGAAGTGGGAGGGGAAAGGGGAAAAGAAAAGGAAAGACTATTAGAAGGGAAAACAGAAGTATAAGGGGGAGGGGCTTTAAAGGGGGAAGGTTGCTTGAGGGACTTGGTCATCAAAAGCAAAATACTGGGGAGGAGGAAAAGGGGAAAGGAAAAACAAAAACATAATTTGGGGTAAATAAGATGGCAGGAAATACAGAATTAATTATTTTAACTGTGAATATGAATGGGATGAACTATTCCATAAAACAGAAGCAGATAGCAGACTGGATTAAAAGCCAGAATCCTACAATATGTTGTTTTCAAGAAACACATTTAAAGCAGAATGATACATACAGAGTGAAAGTAAAGTGCTGGAACAGAATCTATTATGCTTCAGGTGAAGTAAAAAAAGCAGAAGTAGCAATCCTTATCTCAGATCAAGTAAAAGCAAAGATAGATGTAATTAAAAGATAAGAAAGGCAACTATACTTTACTAAAGGGTACCATAGAAGGAATCCATGATGAATGAAGCATATCAATACTAAACATATACCAAGTGGTATAGCATCCAAATTTCTAGAAGAGAAGTTAAGAGAGATGCAAGAAGAAATAGACAGTAAAACTATACTAGTGGGGGATCTCAACCTTGTTCTCTCAGAACTAGATAAATTGAACCACAAAATTAATAAGAAAAATTAAGGAGGTAAAAAAAACTGTTAGAAAAGTTAGGCATGATAGATCTTTGGGAAAAAAATTGAATGGAGACATAAAAGAGTTGACTTTTTTCCCAGCAGCTCATAGAACCTATATAAAAATTGACCATGAATTAGGGCATAAAACCCTCAAAATCAAATGCAGAAAAGGCAGAAATAATAAATGCATCTTTTTCAGATCATGATACAATAAAAATCACGTGCAATATAAGGCCAGGAGAAAACAGACCAAAAATTAATTGGAAATCAGATAATCTAATCCTAAAGAATGAAAGGATAAAACAACAAATCATAGACACAATCAACAACTTCATCCAAGAGAATGACAATAATGAGACAACATACCAAAATTTGTGGGATGCAGCCAAAGCAGTTATTGGGGGAAATTTTATATCCCTAGATGCTTACTTGCATAAAATAGAAAAAGAAAATATCAATGAATTGGGCTTACAACTAAAAAATCTAGAAAAAAGAACAAATTAAAAACCCTCAATTAAGTGCCAAATTTGAAATTCTGAAAACAAAAGGGGAGATTAATAAAATTGAAAATAAAACTATTGAATTAATAAATAAAACTGAGTTGCTTTTATGAAAAAAAAAACAATAAAAAGAATATATAAAGTGGTGAGTCCTCAAAGAAATGGGTGTACCAAACCATCTTATTTGTTTCCTGAGGAACCTATGGAGGCCGAGAAAAAAGTTACAACTGAACATGGAACAAATGATTGGAAAAGGAATATGACAAGGCTGTACTGTTACCTTATTTATTTAATTTATATGCAGAGCATATCTTGCAAGATGTGCTTGCTGACTAGATGAATCAAAAGTTTGCTGGGAGAAATATCAACAATCTCAGGTATGCAGACCATACCACACTTATGGCAGAAAGTGACATATTAAGAAGCAACCTCAATGAGGGCGACGATGATTAACATAAAAAAATTGTATTAAAAAACTCCCCACTAAGATCTTGGCAACTGTGTCTCATCACTTCCTGGCAACTGGATGGAGAAGAAATGGAATCAGTGTCAGATCTTATATTCTTGGATTCAAAGATCATTGTAGCTGACATAAAATTAAAAGACATTTGCTCTTTGGAAGGAAAGCTATAGCAAATATAGACAGCATACTAAAAAGTAGAGGCATCACATTGCCAACAAAGGTCCATATAGTAGAATTTGTGATTTTTCCAGTAGATATATGACTGTGACAGGATCATAAAGAGAATTGTTATTGTTCATCCTTTGTTCTAGAAGAGGACCAATGACATGAAAAGGATGATAGCTTGATTTGAGTGTTGCAGAATCAAGACTTTCAAATTGTGGTCCTGGAAAAGACTTTTGAGATTCCTTTGGACAACAAAGTTAAATTAGTCAATACTTAAAAAAATTTAATTCAGAGTATTCATTGGAAGATCAGATTCTGAAGTGAAACTTACTTTGGCTACATAATGGAAAAAATGGAAGACAAAAGGAAAAGGGGATAGCAGAGGATGAGATGGATAGATTGCACCATAGAAACAACGAACATGAAATTGGACATCCTTTGAGAGTTAGTAAAGGACAGAAGAGTCTAGCATCCATGCAGTCATCAAGAGTTGGACTGAATAAAACCACAACATTAACTACTGAACACTTAATATATACCAGTGTGTGCTTTAACAAGTTGGGGATATAAAATTAGAAGAGTATGTGGAAAATATAAACTAAAATACCTGTATTTTTCATAACAAAAATCTAGAAATAATATAGATTCCCTATCAAATTGGGGAATATAAATACATTGCTACATAAATATAATGAACAGTAATGTAGAAATGTGAAACATGAGTATAGAGAAATATGAAAAGAAATAAATGATTTGGTGGAAAATAAAATATGAGGAATAAGAAATATGTTCATGTACATAAATATATATTTATATACATTATAAATGCACATGTATATATTTATATACACATTCATATATTAACACACATTTGTATCTAAGATTATATACAATATGGTTATATATATATATATATATACACATACATATGTGTATATGTATGGATGTATACGCACATATACCATGACTACAACAATGGAAATAGAAAGATTACAAAGTAATTAAATATGAATGTTGGGAAATTATAAAGAACAAGCTTAACCTCAAAGAATAGTTAGGAGAAAACACTTTCCTCCTACTCTTGAAGTTGGGGAAGATTCTATGTCTTTGTAATATTACTTATAATATCAGATTTTTTGTTGATATATTCATTTTTGCTGTATTTTTTTTCTCTTCCTTTTTTTTTCTTTAGTTTTTGTCAGAAGAAATAGTTTTCTAGAGGAACATAACAAAGTGACATGAGGAAATCTAGGGTATATATAAAGACAAAATATATAATTAAAAATCTATTTTTAAAGAGAGTAGATGATAGATATTTTTATCATGCCATTAACAGCTAGAGAGCAATGAGGATTACCTCCTGAAGGAGGTGGCACTTGATCTGAGAATTAAAAGAAAAAAGAGATTTTAAGAGATGGTGGTTGGGAAGGAGAGAAGTCAGGTATGTTTAACAGCCAATGTAAAAACACAGAGAGAGAAGTATCATGTGTAGTTAGATATGATGGGATTGTATAATGTGTGGAAGGAAGGATCTAAGATGATTAGAAAGGGGAAAAGGGGCCAAATTGTGAAGAATTTTAAACGCCCAACAAAATATTTTACCTTTGTTCCTGGAGATAATTGAAAGCCAACAAAATTTGTTGAGTTGTGTGTGTGTGTGTGTGTGTGTGAATTTTCATAATTTTTTATCTATTAGTCTGCATAATTTCATATTATTTAAGTGGTTATGAAGCATCTCAAGGGAATTACAGCTGTCAGTTTAGATGACAGCAGGTAGGGATGGGAAACCAAGCGGCATCAGGAGTGGTGAGCATGAGAAGTGTAGTTCTGAAAGAAATGTGTGTACAAGTTTCCTTTCTCACAGCAAGGTTTGGCGGGAACCTTCACACCTCGGACAGACCTGATCTTGACAGACCCTAGAGCCAGGGTAACAGGGTAAGGGAAGTGTTCTTACTATAGGACAAGAATAGTTCCAGAGAAAGAACAGAAATGTCTCTTCACTCCTTCTCTGACCCTCATCACTGGAGTGATTTATGATGCTCTGTTAGATCCCCCAACCATTTTTTAGAGGAATACATTACATGCCTCTGTTACTATGATAATAGGCAGGCAAGCTATGGTGGCCATTGAATGCTTTCTCAGCAACATCTTTCACCCTGCGCCAATTAAGCAGAAGGCAGGAATGTTGGCAGGGGGACTTTAATGCCTCATCTAAAGGTCAGTACCTACCAACAGGGCGGCATTTACTTTGGACTGGATTGTAAAGTCAGCACTGGGCTTAAGCCCAGTTGCCGTTGGGGGACTTAAATATACTGACCTCAGAACAAGAGCAGGTGGTGTCAGAGGAGCTGCAGCGTTCTCCAAGAACCATCCTGAAATAACTTAACGCTTCTCCATGACCTCATTTTGCCAAGCTGGCTTGCTTACGAGTGTGTTTTGGGTGGTGTTAATGTTTCAGCATTTAGCCATGATAATTTATGGACTGACATGGTATCGTTAACACTATGTGCAGATTGTGCTCGGTAGCCAAGGCATAACTTCCCCTCCCTCCCCCCCCCCCCATTTCCTGCAGCTGGCCAGGGCTTTAAAACTAGGATTCAAAGTCTCCAGCCAGTTGGTAATTTTAGATGTTTGGTGGGTGCACAATGGGGATTGCAGATGTGGTTAATGGAATAAAATTGAAGCATAGTTATTTAAAGATTTCATCATGCTAGGTAGGAGTAGCTAAGGTCAGGTAACAGCCTAGAACAAGGAGGGAATGGTGGTTGACTTATTAAAATAAAATTAAAAAAAGACTTATGAGAGAGAGTTAACATAAGGTAAACTATTTGACCTGGAAAGGAAAGAAAGACTGATTCAGTAATGGTCTTTAAATGGGTAAAAGGGTCTTGGAGGTGGAGAGTATACTGATGTGACATAAGGGATAGAGCATTAGTCTTGGAGTCAGATTAGAATTTACATGACCTCATTGAGCCCGAATTTCTTCATTTCTAAAATGAGGAGTTGAATTCAGTGACTTAAGGTTCCTTCCAGCTCTCAGTTTAAGATATTATGATACTAGTTGCTATTTCTTGAATGCAAAATTCCACTTCCTATCCTTTTGCCTTTTCCCAATACATGGAATGCTCTTTTCCCTGATTTTTTGTCTTTCAGTTTCTCTCACTTCTTTCAATATTTAATCAAATCCAATTTCCTACAAGAAGCTGTTCCTGGGGGGCGGAGCCAAGGTGGCGAACTACAGACAGCATTCTCTGTAAGCTCTTGAGACCTTCCCTCAAACAGACAAACTGAGCCTCTGAACTGGTTCTGGAGTGAGGGCTTCACCAAACACTTGGACTACAACGCACTTCTATCAAATATCTACTTTGAAAGAACTTCTGAGGTCAGTTTTAGACGGGCAGGGGATCAAGCAGCTCCCAGCGCTCAGACGCCAGGGTGTAGCCGGGGTGCAAGTCCGGGGCTGGGATGGACCAGAAGATTTTAGGCTGCCAGGAAGTCCCTGGGAAACCCTTGGGCCACTTTGCTCTGCTTGCGGGCAGGTGCTTTGGCAGGTCTACCTTTGATAAAGGGTGGATTGAGAGCAGCTGAAAGTGTGGTCCTAGTGTGGATCTAGCCACATCAGCCCCAGACCGGAAGTCAACTCGGCAAACTGCCCCAGGGCAAATTGAAATCCCTCCTGCTGCTGCTGCCACTGCTACTGCTGCCGCTGCCGCTGCTGCTGCTGGGGCTGCAGAATTCCCTCCTGTTAACTGATACCTCAGCTGAACATAATGAGCAAGAACAAGAGAGCTCTCACCATAGACAGCTTTTATGGAGAGAAACTAGAGCAGTCCCCAGATCCTGAGATTCTGAAAACAATCCCAGATAAAGCCACAAAGGTGGACTTAAGCTGGTCTCCCTTTCAGAAGGCTTACCTGGAAGATTGCATAAAGAATCTCAAAAGAGAGCTAGAAGAAGTTTGGGGAAATAAACTGAGAGCAGTGCAAGAAGGAAACATCGCCCTGCAACAGAGATGTGAAAAACTGGAAAATAAGTCTGGTGAATTGGAAAAAGACAAAAATTCACTGAAAAACAAAATTAGGGAATTGGAAAAAATCACTAACTCACTGGAAAATAAAAATAGTGAATTGGTAAAAGACAACAATTCACTGAAAAACAAAATTGGTGAATTGGAAAAAATCACCAACTCACTAGAAAATAAAAATAGTGAATTGGAAAAAGATAAAAATTCACTGAAAAATAAAATTACTGAATTGGAAAAAATCACCAACTCACTAGAAAATAAAAATAATGAATTGGAAAAAGATAAAAATTCACTGAAAAATAAAATTAGTGAATTGGAAAAAGACAACAATTCACTGAAAAATAAAATTGGCAAAATGGAAAAAGAATGCAATGAACCAAAAAATTCAATTGGCCAGTTACAAAAGGACCTAAAAAAGATAACTGAAGGAAATAATACCTTAAAAATTAAAATTGAACAAATTGAAATGAATGACTCAATAAGACTTCAAGAATCAGTCAAAGACAAAAAAATGAAAAAATAGAAGAAAATATGAAATATCTCCTAGGAAAAACAACTGACTTGGAAAACAGATCCAGGAGAGACAATCTAAGAATTATTGGACTCCCTGAAAATCACGATGAAAAAAAGAACCTCGATGCTATCTTCCAGGAAATCATGAAAGAGAATTGCCCTGATGTTTTAGAATCAGAAGGCAAAGTTGGTATTGAAAGAATCCACCGATCACCTCCTGAAAGAGACCCCAAAATTAAAA
>JAJPUD010003409.1:240078-250367 GCA_023553655.1 Myrmecobius fasciatus
AAAAAAAAAGAAGCTGTTCCTGGTTTCCCCTTTCAACCTACACAAAGCCCCCCTGGTTTCCCCTTTCAACCTACACAAAGTCCCATAGTGGTTACTGCCTTCTCTCTCTTCTGAGCTTATCTTCCAATTTTTCTATATTTTGTAAATGCTAAATTATTTACTTGTCTTTTAAATTATAATATGAACACCTAAGGGTAGAGGCCTTTTTTTTAAAACATTACTTTGAATTTCTCTTTTAGCATCATCCCTGCAAAATATACTGAATAAATTCTTTTTGACCAAATAACTAGTCCATAAATATGCCTAATTTCAAATTATACCCAGGGTTCTAAATCTGAAAGGAGCTTGGATACTGGGAAGTTTTCTGCTCATAAAGAAGCCAATCGATACTTGTTGCTCAGTGTTTCATTATAAAAATATAATATTGTGATTCATGGACACTATATATGTAAAACAGAGATGAGAAAATCCCTTTTTTTTGTTTAGTGCTCTTTCCTTATTTCTACCTTTAACTTCCTTCAAGTTTCAACTGAAATCTCATCTTTTAATGGAAGTCTTTCCTAATTCTTCTTAATTCTAGTGCCTCTTTATCTCCTATTCCTATTCATATTAGATCTGATTTATACATTTGTTGGCTTATTGTCTCTTCTGTTAGTTTGAGCTCCTTGCGGGCAAATGTTTATTGATTGAATGAGAGATCTTTTAAAAATAGTATTTTATTTTTTCCCAAGATGCATGTCAAAATTTTTTTTAGCATTCATTTCGCAAGATTTTGAATTCCAATTTTTTTTTTCCTTTCTCCCTCCACTTCTTCCAAAGATGGTAGGCAAATTGAATTAGTTTAGACATATACAATACTGTAATGCATTTCTACATCCATCACAGTTGTGAAAGAAGAAAAAGATCCAGAATGGGGGGGGTGAGGGGAAAGCATGAGAAAGAATAAAGTGGGGACAAATAATGTTCAATCTGCATTGAGTGAATCAGTTCTTTATGTAGTTATGGATAGAATTTTCCTTTGAGTTCTTTGTGTCTGTCTTGGATCATTGTGCTGGTGAGAAAAGTTGAATTAATCTTAGGTGATCATCACACAATGTTTCTGGTACTATACACCATGTTTTCCTGATTTTGCTCATTTGATTTTGTATCAGTTCATACAAGTCTTTACTTTTTTTGGAAATCATTTCATATTGCACAATAGTATTCCATTCATGTTCACATACCACAGCTTGTTCAGCTATTCTTCAATTGATGGGCATTCCCAAAATTTCCAATTCTTTGCCACCATGAAAAGAGTTGCTATGAATATTTTTGGATATGTAGATCTTTTTTTTTTCATTTTTTATGATCTCTTTGGAATACAAACCTAATAGTAGAATTGCTGGATCAAAGGATAGGCAGAGTTTGGTTGCCAGTTGAAAGTAGTTGCAAACTCCAGAATGACTGTTCACAACTCTACTAACAGTGCATTAGGGTAACAATTTTACCATATCCTCTCTAAAATATATCCCTTTGACAGACATTTTTTAAAGAGACCTTTAAAATTGTATAGTTTAGACTGGAGTCTGCTGGTAAATGTTTAACAACTGACTCTGAAAATGCCTGACAAACTTTTAAGTTATGTTACATCTTCTGCATCATTTTCTTAAGAAAGGTCCAAGATGATTATTTAGAAACTAGAGAAGCCATTCATTTTCGAAAGGGTTAAAAAGTGTTTAGTTCAGTAATTAATAAAAGCAAAATGATATGTTTTGGACAACATAATTAAGACTCTTTAAGTTTGACTATTACTGTAATTTTTTTTGGGGGGAGAGAGGTAGTTTTTCATTATTGTAAATTGATCACAACTAAATTAAGCTCTTGCCAGGATAACATACTCTCCAGGGCTACTTCACACAACTCTTACCTGAAATATCAGACCAGTCCTCATAAAATAGCTGACTAACTACTTCTCCCTTTGGGTTGTAGGAGTAACTCTCAGGAGTTGGAGAGGGCAGAGCAGGTGCTGTTTCTAGTAGTACTAGAAACATATTGCTCATAAGCTTCCACCCGTGAGCTCCTTATTGATTATCAATTAGATTTTTTTAAAAGGGGAGATACTATTTGTTCTCACTATACTACAAAAATATTTCCTCAAAATCTGAGAAACAATCACCTACAAGTACCAATGGAATCCTGAAGAAATAAATAAATAAATATACACATATATACCTGTGTGTTTGTATGTGTATTTGTGTGTGTGTTTGTGTGTGTGTGTGTATAAAATTATTGGTACAATCTTATATAACATGATCTTCATGCAGGAGGAGTTTGGCATTTCTTTTGGGCTTGTTCCTCTCTTGGCATCTCTTCCTATCCTTCAAAGTTTTGTAGTTATAGGCAACTCTCTCCTCAAAGTGCTTCTTAAACTTAACTCTCAAAGCAGTTATTGGAATGCTGCTACTAAGATTTCTTTCTTTCATATACATATACCCAGAGGGGTGCCAAGTTCTTTCAATTAAACTCAATACATTTCATCATCTGATTTCACCTAATGCTTCATAGCTTTATCCTCCTTCCCAATCTGATTAACGAGGTTTTTCACACCTAGTTTATGCCTTTCTTGGACTGATTCATTTTGTAACTCAATCAAAGAAGGATTCTCATCTTATAAAGTTATCAGTGAATTGATTTTCTTATTCTTTGTATTAATTGGGGTTAAGGGTTAGTGAAACAACTTTGTTATAGTAGAGGTATTCATAAAAAGTGACAATCATCATTTTGAACTTTTAAAATTGTGTGGATATTATGATTAAGTTCAGCTCTTTAATAGATCATTTTGTTACTGCAGACATTTTTCATTTATAGAAACTTAAAGATACTTCTTATTTTAGCTTCTAGCATTTTAAAAGTTATAGTCAACAAATGTAGTCAACACTTGATCAACTATTTTGAGGGCAAGTAGTACCATAGATTGTTCAAAACACCCCAAATCTCCAAATTATTACTCTTGTCTTGCAAAATACCAAACAATCTTACCCATGTAATTCCCTCCTCAGTTCTCAATGTTTAGCTCTTTATGCATGTGTTGTTCTTCTAATGCCAATTAATTAGCTTCCTGAACATATACTAATTGTTGTTGGGGAAAAAAAGTCTCAGAAACTTGCTGGGTAGAAGTTATCCTGGAAGTCGCATTTCTAGTGGCTAACCACATGTGGTTAACCAAGTTGACTGCTTGTTTCACTCCCTCATTGTCTACATGCTTCTTAGCAAATGCCTACTAGGATGAGCCTGTTTACTTCTTGCCCTTTTGTAGACATATTTTACTGTTTATAAAGCATTATATCTTTCAAAAGTATGAGGTGTTTAGAAAGTGTGTAGATCAGTCACTTTATTATCAATCTGGCATCTTCTCAGCAACTAGTAATCTTGATAAGTTGCCTGGAACACTGACAGTGGAAGTCATTTGCTCAGGGTCACGCAGCCAATATTAATCAGAGACAGAATTTGAACGCAGACTTTCTATCTCTAAGACCATCTCTATATCCCCTTTAACAGACCAACTCTAACACATAGCTGCATATGTGTGAGTATGCCAAATCTTTAAAATATATGTATGTATGTCAAAATTTTTAAAGACCAGTGTTCTTTTCACCTCAGGATCTTTTCATTATTGTAGAATAGAATGCCTGATAGATTGAATGGCACTAAATAAGTGATTAATTTCTTTGAGATATGAAGAGAGGTATTTAATGAGAATTAATGAGCACATGAACTTATGGAGAAATTTTTACTTCAGTATAAATTTACAATTCTATCAAAATGACTTCACCTAAATATATTATTAGAGAATATTATCCTTAATTGTAATCATACATTTATATAAGACACAAAAACCTTTCTTGTAAATCAGATGTAATTAGATCCCCCTTTCTCAAATTAGGTAGGTTTACCTCAATTAAGCCATTATTTGCAATTTCTAACAACTTTTCTGTGGGTGTAACTGTGTACGAATGTGTATGTGTGTGAGTGTATATGTACATGCCTGCATGCATTGGAGTCCACTAAAAAACAACTCTGTTCCATTGGGAAAAGTGCTTAAAGAAATAGGGGATACATATAGAGAGAAGAGAAGAGACAACAGAATCTCAAGACCTTTGTGCCTTTTAGTCATTCCCACTATTTCAAGTCTGGTGAGATCAAGTATCAAACTCTTAATTAGATTCTTTCTTGACATAACTCATAACTTATATCTGATCATCTGCTTCAAAAGTATGGAATTAAAACAATACCTTCTTATTTTCAGGCTTTAGACCAGATTGTAAAGCCAAGGCAGTACTTCTTTTCAAAGGATTAGTTATCTTAGATTCCAAGAGGGTTGATCATATTAAACTCAAAAAACTGCCTTCTCAGTCCAGTCCCATGGCTTGTTGAAACTCTCTTTCTTGAGGGACTTCTTGCTCTATCTGGAATTAGATGAGGAGTTAATTATTGACATATATATATATATATATGTATATATATATATATATAACTTTAATATAAATATGATGCTGCCAAAAATGGCAACCAAGAGTCTAAAAGGCTCCTCCTATATAAAATGGAGTCAGACTTGATAATTTCTAAATTTTCTAGTTTAAAATTTCTATATTTACTTCTGCAAATCTGTGATTGCACTACATCTTCCGATTATACAGGTTGCATTGCCTTTTTATCTTGTACCAATCTTGACCATATTCTTCTGTGAATTCTTCTCAGGGGATTCACTGATGGAGCTCTTCATTTATGTCCAATCAATTCAACAGTTAATCAATAAGCATTTATTAAGCACCTACTATGTGCCTGAAATTTATGTGGATACCACCAGAGCACCTAATTTGCCCATAGACACCACTGGGTATCACTCACAGGATAAGTAGGACCCAGGGACTTTCAGGTAGAATAGCAAAAGCTTACGAAACTATTTGTGAGTTGAGAGTATCCCAGGAGTTTGAATACCTTCAGCAGGACATTTCTTGAGAAGTTGGAAGAGGTAGCTTCTCAGGATCCCTTCACATAGCTACTTACTAAAGTAGTTTTCCCAAAGTACAAGTCTGATCATGTGATCCTCCTATTCAGTAAACTCCAGTGGCTTCATATTGAATCACTATTAAGAATCACTTTGACTGTTTGACACTTAAGCTGATTCACAACTGAACCTCTCTCAATCTTCATAGTCTTCTTACATATTATTCTTATCCACAAAATCTACAGATCAGTCATACTAGCCTACTATTCTTCATCCACAATGTTCCATCTTTTATCATTGTACACTCTCCCAGTGTATCCAAAAACCATTCCTGGAAGGTTCTTCTTCCTCACCATCAATCACCTCTTAGAATCTCTAGATTCAAGAATTAGCTAGCTCAAATGCTATTTTCTTCTTTCTCTCTTCACTGAACCTCAGTTGCTTTTTATCTTCCATTTACTTTGAATGTATCTTGTGTATAACTTTATGTGTGTGTTTGTGTATGTAGATATCTATTTTACATATATATAAAAGTTCTGTATTAGAATATAAGTTCCTTGAGGCAGGAACTATTTTTGCTTTTTGTTTTTAATCCCCGAACTTTTGCATAGTGCCTAGTACTAGTTAATAGATTCTTGTTTATTGCTAAATTATCTTTGATTTCTAATCATTCTTGAATACTAATGAAGAAATGAAGCTTAACCTTTCTGTAATTGAGAGTTCCATATTAATCTCTCTTGCTCTCTACTCTCATTGGTTTACCATGTCCCTTCTTCTTTTTGTCTCTACTATAACAGAAGAAGCATCTTGGCCTTATTAATAGAACCTTGAACTTGAAGTCAAGATTACCTTGTGTGCAATAGAGTTATTATTGTTAGGATCAAATGTACTTTACATACCTTAGTGCACTATATATGTTAGTTCTAATTATTACCACTGTGAAACACCATCTTTTTCATGAGATCCCATTTTCTTAAATGCATGCAGGGAATCAGTCAGGAACTCAAAAGGAATTCCATAGAAATTTTTTGGGGGGGCTTGTTTGTTTTTTGTTTTTGTTTTTTTTTTTGAATTTTTATTTTATTTTATTTTATTTGCATAACATATGTGTGGGTAATTCTTCAACAATAACCCTTACATAGCTTTCCGTTACAAATTTTTCCCCCCAACTCCCCACCCCTCCCCTAGATGGCAGGATATCCACTACATGTTAATTATGTTAAAATATTGGCAAATCGAATATATGTATACATATTTCCAAACTTGTCACTGTTGTGCAAGAAAAATCTTGTCTACACAAAAGATATATCAGAAAAAGGAAACACAATGTAAGCAAACATCAATCAAGGAGTATGAGAATGTTATGTTGTGGTCCACATTTCACATCCCTCTCTCTGGGTGTATATGGCTTTCTTCAGTGAACAATTGGAGGTGGTTTGAAACATTTCATTGTTGAAAAGAGCCATGTACATCAGAATTAATTGTCATATAGTACTGTTGTTGCCGTGTATAATGATCTCCTGGTTCTGCTTATTTCACTGAGCATCAGTTCATGTAAGTCTCTCCAGGCCTCTCTGAAATCATCTTGCTGGTCATTTCTTACAGAACAATAATATTCCATAATATTCATATACCATAATTTATTCAGCCATTCTCCAATTGAAGGGCATCTATTCAATTTCCAGTTTCTAGCCACTACAAAAAGGGCTGCCACAAACATTCTTGCACATGTGGGGCCTTTTCCTTCCTTTATGATTTCTTTGGGATATAAGCCCAATAGAAATGCTGCTGGGTCAAAGGGTATGCACAGTTTGATAACTTTTTGAGCATAGCTCCAAATTGTTCTCCAGAATGGCGGTATCCGTTCACAGCTCCACCAACAATGCATCAGTGTCCCAGCCCTCCCACAACTCCTCTAACATTCATCATTAACTTTTCCTGTCATTTTAGCCAATCTGACTGGTGTGAAGTGGTATCTCAGGGTTGTCTTGATTTGCATTTCTCTGATTAATAGTGATTTGGAGCACCTTTTCATATGACTATAAATAGTTTTAATTTCATCCTCTGAAAATTGTCTGTTCATATCCTTTGACCATTTATTGATTGGAGAATGGCTTGAATTTTTATAAATATGAGACAATTCTCTATATATTTTAGAGATGAGACCTTTATCAGAACCATTAAATGTAAAGATGATTTCCCAATTTATTACTTCTCTCCTAATCTTGTCTGCATTGATTTTGTTTGTACAAAAACTTTTTAACTTAATATAGTCAAAGTTATCTATCTGGTTTTCAGTTAAGAGTTCCAGTTCTTCTTTGGACATAAATTTATTCCATCTCCATAGGTCTGAGAGGTAAACTATATTACATTCCTCTAATTTACTTATAGTATCGCTCTTTATATCCAGATCATGAACCCATTTAGATCTTATCTTGGTATGTGGTGTTAGATGTGGGTCAAGCCCTAATTTCTTCCACACTAGTTTCCAGTTTTCCCAGCAGTTTTTGTCAAATAGTGAATACTTATCCCAAAAGCTGGGGTCTTTGGGTTTATCAAAAACCAAATTGCTATAGTTATTGCCTAGTTTGTCTTGTGATTCTATCCTATTCCACTGATCGACTACTCTATTTCTTAGCCAGTACCAAATGGTTTTGATGACCGCTGCTTTATAATATAGTTTTAGATCTGGTACAGCAAGTCCACCATCGTCAGCCTTTTTTTCCATTAATCCCCTTGAAATTCTTGACCTTTTGTTTTTCCAAATGAACTTTGCTACTATTTTTTCTAGATCTGTAAGATAATTTCTTGGGAGTTTGATTGGTATGGCACTAAATAAGTAAATTAGTTTGGGTAGTATTGTCATTTTTATTATATTTGCTCGTCCTACCCATGAGCATTTTAAGTTTTTCCAATTGACTAGGTCTGATTTGATTTGTGTGGAAAGTGTTTTGTAGTTTAGTTCATATAGTTCCTGACTATCCCTTCGCAGATAAATTCCCAAATATTTTATACTATCAACAGTTATTTTGAATGGAATTTCTTTTTGTATCTTTTGCTGCTGAACTTTATTGGTAATATATAAAAATGGTGATGATTTATGTGGATTTATTTTGTATCCTGCCACTTTGCTAAAGTTGTGAATTGTTTCTAGTAGTTTTTTAGTTGAGTCTTTAGGGTTCTCTAGGTATATCATCATGTCATCTGCAAAGAGTGATAATTTGGTTTCCTCATTACCTACTCTAATTCCTTTAATCACTTTTTCTTCTCTTACTGCCAAAGCTAACATTTCTAAGACAATATTAAATAATAATGGTGACAGTGGGCAGCCTTGTTTCACTCCTGATCTTATTGGGAATGGCTCTAGTTTGACGCCATTACATATGATGCTTGCTGAAGGTTTTAAGTAGATACTACTAATCATTTTAAGGAAAAGCCCATTTATTCCTATACTCTCCAGTGTTTTTAATAGGAATGGGTGTTGGATTTTATCAAAGGCTTTTTCTGCATCTATGGAGATAATCATATGGTTTTTATTAATTTGGTTATTAATATAATTGATTATGCTAATTTTTTTCCTAATATTGAACCAGCCCTGCATTCTTGGTATAAATCCTACTTGGTCATGATGTATTATCCTGGGGATGACTTTCTGTAATCTTGTTGCTAAAATCTTATTTAAAATTTTTGCATCAATATTCATTAGGGAAATGAGTCTATAGTTTTCTTTCTCAGTTTTCTCCCTACCTGGTTTAGCTATCAGCACCATATCTGTGTCATAGAAGGAATTTGGTAGTACACCTTTTTTCCCTATTTTTTCAAATAGTTTACATAGTATTGGGATTAATTGTTCTTTGAATGTTTGGTAAAATTCACATGTAAATCCATCTGGCCCTGGAGATTTTTTCTTAGGGAGTTGATTAATAGCTTGTTCTATTTCTTTTTCCGAAATAGGGCTATTTAAATAATTTATTTCCTCTTCTGTTAATCTGGGCAATCTATATTTTTGTAGATATTCCTCCATTTCATTTACATTATCAAACTTATTGGCATAAAGTTGGGCAAAGAAGCTCTTAATTATTACTCTAATTTCCTCTTCATTGGAGGAAAGTTCTCCCTTATCATTTTTGAGACTAATAATTTGATTTTTCTCTTTCCTTTTTCTAATCAAATTAACTAAAGGCTTATCTATTTTGTTGGTTTTTTCATAAAACCAACTCTTACTTTTATTTATTAATTCAATAGTTTTCTTATTTTCAGTTTTATTGATCTCCCCTTTAATTTTCAGTATTTCCAATTTGGTATTTAATTGAGGTTTTTTAATTTGGTCTTTTTCTAGCTTTTTTAATTATAAGCCCAGTTCATTAATCTTCTCTTTCTCTGTTTTACGCAAGTAAGCATCTAGAGATATAAAATTACCCCTTATAACCGCTTTAGCTGTGTCCCACAAATTTTGGTATGTTGTCTCATTGTTGTCATTCTCCTGGATGAAATTTTTGATTGTGTCTATAATTTGCTCTTTCGCCCATTCATTCTTCAGGATTAGATTATTTAATTTCCAATTAACTTGTGGTCTATTTTCTCCTGACCTTATATTACATGTGAGTTTTATTGCATCATGATCTGAGAAGAATGCATTTACTATTTCTGCTTTTCTGCATTTGATTTTGAGGTTTTTATGCCCTAACACATGATCAATTTTTGTATAAGTTCCATGAACCCCTGAGAAAAAAAGTATACTTGCTTCTATCACCATTCAATTTCCTCCAGAGATCTATCATACCTAACTTTTCTAGCCTTTTGTTAACCTCCCTAACTTCTTTCTTATTTATTTTGGAATTTGATTTATCTAATTCTGAGAGAGCAAGGTTGAGATCTCCCACTAGTATAGTATTGCTGTCTATTTCTCCTTGCATCTCTCTTAACTTCTCCTCTAGGAATTTGGATGCTATACCACTTGGTGCATATATGTTAAGTATTGATACTGCTTCATTGTCTATGGAACCCTTTAGTAAAATGTAGTTTCCTTCCTTATCTCTTTTAATTAGATCTATTTTTGTTTTTACTTGATCCGAGATAAGGATTGCTACCCCTGCCTTTCTTTGTTCACCTGAAGCATAGAAGATTCTGCTCCAGCCCTTTACCTTCACTCTGTATGTATCTCTATGTTTCAGATGTGTTTCTTGTAAACAACATATTGTAGGATTCTGGCTACTAATCCAGTCTGCTACCCGCTTCCGTTTTATGGGAGAGTTCATCCCATTCACATTCACAGTTAAAATAACTATATCTGTATTCCCTG
>JAJPUD010003410.1:0-63630 GCA_023553655.1 Myrmecobius fasciatus
TTCATTTGGAAGAACAAAAGGTCAAGGATTTCAAGGGGATTAATGAAAAAAAAAGGCAGATGAAGGTGGCCTTGCTGTACCAGATCTAAAACTATATTATAAAGCAGCGGTCCTCAAAACCGTTTGGTACTGGCTAAGAAATAGAGCAGTCAATCAGTGGCACAGGATTGGTTATTAGGAAAATCTAGTCAATAACCTTAACAATTTAGTGTTTGATAAACCCAAAGACCCCAGTTTTGGGGATAAGCACTCACTATTCGGGAAAAACTGCTGGGAAAATTGGAAACTAGTGTGGAAGAAATTAGGGCTTGACCCATACCTAACACCACATACCAAGATAAGATCTAAATGGGTTCATGATCTAGATATAAAGAGGGACTTTGTAAGCAAGTTAGAGGAACGTAATATAATTTATCTCTCAGACCTGTAGAGATGGAATAAATTTATGTCCAAAGAAGATCTGGAACTCCTAATTGAACACCAGATGGATAATTTTGATTATATTAAGTTAAAAAGTTTCTGTACAAATAAAACTAATGCAGACAAGATTAGGAGGGAAGCATCAAATTGGGAAATCATCTTTACATTTAATGATTCTGATAAAGGCCTCATTTCTAAAATATATAGAGAATTATCTCATATATATAAGAATTCAGGCCACTCTTCAATAGATAAGTGGTCAAGGGATATGAACAGACAATTTTCAGATGATGAAATTAAAACCATCTCTAGTCATATGAAAAGTTGCTCCAAATCACTATTGATCAGAGAAATGCAAATTAAGACAACTCTGAGGTACCACTACACACCTGTCAGATTGGCTAAAATGACAGGAAAAGATAACGATGAATGTTGGAGGAGATGTGGGAAAACTGGGACACTAATACATTGTTGGTAGAACTGTGAATGGATACAACCGTTCTGGAGAGCAATTTGGAGCTATGCTCAAAGAGCTATGAAACTGTGCATACCCTTTGACCCAGCAGTGTTTCTACTGGGCCTATATCCCAAAGAGATCTTAGAAGAGGGAAAGGGTGCCACATGTGCAAGAATGTTTGTGGCAGCCCTTTTTGTAGTGGCTAGAAACTGGAAACTGAAGGGATGCCCATCAATTGGAGAGTGGCTGAATAAATTATGGTATATGAATGTTATGGAATATTATTGCTCTGTAAGAAACGACCAGCAGGACGATTTCAGAGAAGCCTGGAGAGATTTGCATGAACTGATGCTGAGTGAAACGAGCAGAACCAGGAGATCATCATACACAGCAACAACAGTATTACATGATGATCAATTCTGATGGACATGGCTCTCTGCAACAAAGAATTGTCTCAAACCAGTTCCAATTGTTCACTGAAGAAAACCATATACACCCAGAGAGAGGGATATGAAATATGAACCACAACGTAACATTTTCATGGTCTCTATTGATATTTGCTTGCATTATGTTTCCTTTCTCTGATTTTCTTTTTTTTTTCTTGTAGATAGGATTTTTCTTGCATAACTTGTCAACTATTTCAACATTATTAACATGTAGTGGACTTCCTGCCATCTAGGGGAGGGGAGGGGACTGGGGGTAAAATTTGTAATGGAAAGCTTTGTAAAGATCAATGCTGGGCAACTACCCATACATATGTTATACAGATAAAAAGCTTTAATAAAAAAAAAAACTAATGTCGTGGAGTGGTTGGTGGAAGAAGTCCCCACAGCTACAAAATCCAAGGTCTGTGACTGCTGTTGTAGATGAAGAACTTTTACATAGTCCTGAGACAATTTTCATCTTCAGTAAGTGAATCATTTCCATCCCATTTATAAACAACAGAAGCTACAAAGTGACTTACCGATCTCTTCTGGACTTACCCTAATACCCTGACATTATGGCAAAATCTATTTCCTCAGATCAATAGATTTTGCCACTTCTTCCACCAACCATTCTACAACATAGTTAATGTTCTCAGTTGTTTTTAGTTATACCCAACTTCTTGTGATTCCATCTGGAATTCTCTTTGCAAAGGTAATGGAAGAGTTTGCCATTCATTCTCCGGCTTATTCTGCAGATAAGGAATGAAGGAAAACAAGGTTGACTGATTTGCTCAAGGTCATATAGCTACTTAAATGTCTCAAACCATATTTGAACTAAGGAAGATGAGTCTTCCTGATTTCCCAGTCCAGTGCTCTATCCACTGCACTATCTAGCTACCCCATGTAGTTCAACATTTAGATTTGTTTTATTTTACAATGCTTATTTCTTTTTTTTCCTTTGTAATGATTTCATTTTATGCATTTAAAAACAATATTCTGAGAAATCTATAGACTTTGCCAGATTGTCAAGAGGTCCATAACAACATCAATGACAACAACAAAACATAAGAATTCCCATAGAAAATTTTGCTTGACTCTCTTTTCAGCCACCATAGCTTTATGTATTATGTATTTATGTATCTGTGACCATATTTTAAGTTCCAGTCCTTCCTTCTTCAATAGAACATAAACATCCTGAGGGCAGGAACTGTTTCATTTTGTTTCTGTATACTTTTTTATTAATACTTTTTATTTGCAAAACATATGTATGGGTAATTCCTAAACATTAACCCTTACAAAGCTTTCTGTTACAAATTTTTCCCCCCTACTCCCCAGCCCTCCCCTAGATGGCAGGATATCCACTACATGATAATTATGTTAGAATACTTAAGAAATCGAATATATGTATAGTTACTGCATCATTTTTTGTGCAGGAGAAATCGTATCTACAAGAAAGAATAATACGATAAAGGAAATACAATGCAAGCAAACCTCAGTAGAGAACATGAAAATGTTATGTTGTGGTCCACATTTCACATCCCTCTCTCTGGGTGTATATGGCTCTCTTCACCCAACAATTGGAACTGGTTTGAAGCATTTCATTGTTGAAGAACAATGTTTATTTCTTACAAAGGGTAGAGGCAAGAATTTGGAGAAAAGAGATAAGGCTAATGGTAATGATGCCTCAAAAATAGAAAAGGAAAAGAGCATCAATGAAGCAATCATTTTTAAGTTGTTTTTTTTTAATACACAGGAGAGAGCAGGTTCAGAAGGAGATGAAAATAGCAGGATAACTTTTGAAGGAGTATTAAATTTATTATATACTTCTAGAAAATAAACTATCCATAAAGTTTCATAGTTTCACATACAATCTTCTTTCTCTATTCTTTAAATATGGAAATATTAATATGTATCGATGTTTGACAAATTCAGAGAGACGAAAAGTTAAAACTATCTGAAGAAAATAAGACTTTATCTGTAAATACACTGTCTAGATAGTTTAAATTTCTAATCTAGTTTTAATTTATGCATAATTTTGTTTATACTTAGAGTTAGAAATTAATAAGTTGTAATTCTTTATCACATGGTCTATTTTCATAGAAAAAAATAATAATTTACTAGGATTTAATGCCAATTTTTTTGCCTTAAGTATCCATATCTACCAAATGCTTAGCAATGATAAAATAGGGCAAGGATGTGAATTATGTTAATAAAGATATGAATGAAATAATGTTAAAGCAGAGCATGTTATATAGTTTATACTCATGAATTTCAACTATTAAAAATTGGGAAACATAGAAGGAAAGCACAACCTCATCATTTAAAATTCCCTACCATAAAATGCAGGAAAACCAAAACTTAGAAAGGTATTGAATATGAAATGAAACAGAACTAAAAAGGTCAGGGATATTATTGACTATATAAAATGTAATTATCCTCAAAATCACTATGGTTCTAACATCCTCAAAAATTGGGGCTTATAACAAAAAAAATGAGTTCTCATATCATTTGTTAATTGCAAGGTAAACTTATTTCCAGATTCCATGCAACAAAGTGCAACATAGAAGTTAATAGACTGTTTGGAGGGGCCTTGAAGGTCCCCAGAGGTAATGCCATAAATTTCCATTCATCCATTTAAAGATTTATCAAGCATCTAAGGTGTACAAGAGGCATGGAGAAAATTCCTGTATTTTTACATCCATTCTTAGTCTCTCTCCCGAGCTCCATTATTGCATCAATTATCTACTGAATATATGAAAGTGCTTGTCTCATGAGTATCTTGAATCTAATGTGTCCAAAATAGAATTCATTGACTTTCTTCAAAATCTTCCTCTTCCTAACCTCCCCTTTTCTTTGACAATACTACCATTCTTATGACCAGGTTCACAACCTCAGAGTCATCCTCCACGCTTATGTCTCTCATATTCAATCACTTGCCAGGTCTCTTGGATTCTGCCTATGACATAGAAAAAGTTTGAGAGACATAGTTTTTGGACAATTAATAATTTTAATTATTATGCTGATGGATAATTAATAAAAGGGATCATTGCCATTCCCATAGAATCTATTCAGTGCTTGCATGCCCTTGTAAAAGTGGATGATCCTGAGAGTGGCAATCAACTCTGACTGATTAATAATTAATGAGAATGAACATTATAATGAGAGGTGGACTTTTTCTAATGAGGGATCAGACATGACTTTGATCACTCTTACTCCATAATCATTACTAACCTATATAAATCTAAAAATCTAGACAAAGGCTCTATACCACTACCAACACTACCCATACAAGCCTGAGTAGAACACAATGGACTTCCTCACTTGAATAGGGTCTGAACAAGATTGAGAAAAAGTTAATTCAATCTCATTAACAGAATATTCAAGTGCTGAATAGAGAATAAGGAGATAGGAGGGGAAAAAAACTATATCTTCCCAATGGTTGGTTATTGAATAATTATTTCTCATGTCTTTACTATATGTCTGACAATCTGGGACTTTTGTCTCCATTAACATAGTCACCACTGTAATTCAGACCTTTACCGCCATTCACCTGGAATAAAGCAATAGCCTCTGACTTGACTTCTTTACCTCCATTCTCTCTTCTCTGATTCTTCTTTCCACCCAGGTGCCAAAAAGAAATTCCTAAAGACCAGGCATGACCATGTCATTTCCCTGCTCAAGAAATCCTATTAGCACTGTATTGCCTCTGGAATAAAATATGAACTTTTCTGTTTTGGTTTTTTTGAAGCCTTTCACAATATGACTCCACATACTTTTCCTGACTTATTTTCATTATTCACTTTCAGGGACTTTTATGTTCTAATCATACTAGTCTAATGACTGTTTGTCATGCACATTTCATTTCCTATCTTTATTCATGGACCATTCTCACATAGTTGGAATGCATTCCTTCCTTACCTCCATCTCCTAGGATCCCTAACTTCCGTTCTTAGCCCAAATAGCTTTTCCCAATGTCCTCATTTGAAAGTGCCCTTCTCCTAGAAATTACTTTGCATTTGCTCTGTGTATGAAGTCTTCTGAGGACATTAGAACCTCAGCTCTTCATACAATACCTGGAACATCAGAAATCCATAAGTACTTTTTGATGAAAAGGATGATACATTCTGAGAGTGTTTAATAAGGATCACAAGAATTATAAAATCTAGGGTGATGTAACCTTATCTTCAGCTTCTATGATCTCTTATGCCTTTTGAGAGGCTTTGGACCTCCAATCCTTTTATAGGATCCCTCATTGTATGGAACAAAATTCCTGAAACTAGAGGGAATAAACCAGTGAACTTCTTGGACATCCCTGGTCATCAAAAGTCAACTCACTCATCCATTTAGTTACTTTTGTAACTGCCTCCCTCTCCCTACCTCAAAACACAAGGTATATACTCTAACCTTGATTTTTACTTAGTTACTTTTTTAAAGTAGTGAAAAAGAAGTATGGGATAGCAGAAAAACAACAAAATGTTACAGTTAGAGAACTGACGGTGGGGGCAATAAAGCCTTGGATTCAAATCTTGCCTCTGACCTATACTACTAGTTTTGTGACCAAGGACAGTTCACAACATCTCAATGGCTCAGGAAGCTCTCTGAAACTATAAGTCACGGATGAGGTGCCCAAGTGAGATGTTCATTGGTGGAAGAAATTTCTATAACAGAAGTTCTTTCATAATCAGCAATTGTCATTCTATAGCTTAAAAAAAACAAAAAATGATAAGAAGCACATATATACGTTCAGGAAATCTTATGAAAGTAAAACATCTGATAATACAAGTGTTTTGACTTCAGACCAATAATGAAGCAAGAAAAATGTCTATCCCAAGAAGTTCAAGCTTACTCCTTTCTCTTGATTTTGGATTTTTTGCATTCTTTTCTTTCATCAGTTCCTGAATGAGCATGTCCATGGCCAGGTAAACTTTGTTATGTTTTGGGTTTGACAAATGAAACTGAAGTTTGGTTGCAGAGTTTACTCATCATTGCACAATCAACCACCATAAACTAGGAAAACTACATTTTCCTTCCGTCTTCCATCACTATAGCAATTTAACAATTATTAAGTGTATAATGTATGCAGAGATGTGGTAAGCCAACACAGGCACAGAATTTAGCTACAGCCCAATCACTTCTCTCATAGTGCTTACAGACCAACTATATGGATGAAACACACATAATAATTGTAACATATAATGATATCACAAGATTTTAGAGAACTGAGAAATAAACATGAGACTAATTGTAGAAATATGAGACTATATGGTAGAAAGTTGTCTTTGACTCTAAGGAGATTTTATTCTCTGAATCACAGAAATGAGATAAATTTGATATTTAAAAAAAAAACCTATACAAACAGAAAAAGACACTGAAAATTATAGTTAACATTTAAAAAATATTGTGAAAATAATTTTTTCATTTCCTTCTAATCAAATGTAATGATTTTTGCTCAATATTTTTTTCATTTTATTGCATGCCTCTACAATATAGGAGATTAAAGATCATATTTAGATTTTTAAATGTCAAATTTGAAAAGAAAGTATAGTATAAGCCAATATATAAAGTCAATATAGTAACATAAAATAACTTTTCAATTTTTTAGGATCATTTGCTCCCAATCCTCTCAGTCCCCACTTTAATGACTTTACTTATTTCCTTCAAGTTTCTCCTAAAATCCCACTTTCCCAGTCCCCCTTCTAGTCCACTCACAAGTTCTAGTATCTTCCCTTAGAAATTACCTCCAATTTAATTTGATTATAGTTTGTATCTACAAAGTTGTTTATATGTTGTTTCCTCTCCCTCCCCCCACTACAATGTGAACTTCTTGGGAACAGGGACTTTTTTTTCTTTCTTTCTATTTAGAGTGCTTACTTAGCCTGACCCATAGTAAGTATGTATTAAATAACCTTTTGACTTATTTATTTGACACAATTCTAGAAATGAAAACAATAACAGTAAGACAAGAGAAAGAAATTAAAGGCAATTATGGGCAAGAAAGTGGAGCAGTGGATAAAGCACAGAACTTGGAGTCAGGAAGATTCATCTTCTCGAGTTCAGATCTGGCCTCAGACACTTACTAGCTGTGTGACTTTGGCCAAGTCATTTAACTCTGGCTTGTTTTCTTCATTTGTAAAATGATCTGGAGAAGGAGATGGCAAACCATTCCATTATCATGAATGAACAACAATACCAACTGGCAAGGAGAAGAAAGCTTCATCCCTTTCTGTAGATGGATATATTACTCTCATAGGAAATCTCAATCCTTCCTCCTAAAAAAACTGCTTGAGATAATTTAGATCTTTAAAAAAGTAGCAGGGCCCAAAATAAATCCCCAATTTATCAGCATTTCTAGAAAGTGGGGTCATGAAGAGTTGAACATGATTGAAAAAAAGACGCAAAAACAAAAATTCCAAATGAATACTCAATTTAATTATAAAAGGTCATATCATAAGAAAAAAAGAGGAAAGTATATAATAGGCATCTTTCATAAATATAACTTTGGGGAAAAGCTCAATCAAAAGGATGCTGATAGCCAACAAATATAAGGCAGTGACACAAGTAAGACCAAGAGCCATTATTCAGAGGATATGAGCAGTTATCAAAAGATTAATTGAAAATTATTAAGAATCACTTAAAAGATGGATTCAGATACTCGTAATGAAAGAAATGAAAAAATTAAATTCTTGGGATTCACTGTATATCCAGTGAAGTGACAAAGATGACAAAATACAGAATGTTGCTATTGGAGGAGCTACAGGAAGATGGACACACTAGAACTGTGATTTGATCCAAACAGTCTGTAAAGTCATTTGAAGCTATATCCAATAGGTCACACTATTCCATGTATACTCTGACTCAGTGATACCACCAGCAGCCATATATCACCAAAGAAACCAAAGAAAGAGAAAACCCCAAAACAACCATTCCAGCACATCCTGTTGTAGAAGCAACTGGAATTAAAGGGGTGCTCATCCCCTGGGCATGGCTAAACAAATTATGACTTAATGACTATAATGGAATATTATAAAGTCATAAGAAATTATTAAAAGATTACATTCAGAGAAATGCAGCTGGGAGAACTTGTATGAATTGATATAGAATGAAGTCAGTCAAACCAAGAGAACAATTTTTACCACTACATTCTTATAAAGGAAAGCAGCTTTCAAGTAAAGAAAAGCAACTTTCAAAGACTTGAAAGCACTGATTAAAGGTATGACCAATCACCCCTCCAGAGAAAGAATGATAACTCTTACATCTCACTTCTTATCAGGGAGGTGACATAATAGAGGTACAGAAGGAAACATACATTTTTCAGATGTGACCAATTTGCGGTTTTGTTTTGCTTGAGTGTAATTATCTTTATAAGATAAGCCTTTTTTGTTGAATAATAAAGAGGTGAAAGACTTGGAGAAATAATGATGTTGATGCCTCCCCCTTCCTCAAAAAAAAAAAGAAAGAAAGGAAAGGAAAGAATGGCAGTGAGAATGATTTTAAAAAAACAAAGAAAACAAAAGCTCAGAATGGGACATAGACAAGCAGAGCATTGACACTATAGTGTCAAATGTAATAGACACATAGTAGATATAAAATTAAAAAAAAATACATTGTAAGCAACAGATTCCTGGTTTCACATGTAATTTTCCTGTTCTGTTCTTCGTATAAGGAAACATTCATGTTTATTGATGTTTGTCAAGTTCATAAAAACAAAATTATTTGCTTTAAAAGAAAGATAGCAAAGGGAAAGATAGAGATGGATATACTGAGTTCACTTGGGGCTAGAGAAATTCCCTAAAGTAGGGGGTCCATAAAAAGAATCATTTTGGCATGAAGAAGACAGAAGTTATCATTTTAACTAAAATCTGAGGGCACTATTTCTTGTAAGAGTGAATAGCATCCCTATGTTCCAGTCTGTGTTGTAGAATGGAAACCGTTTTGTGGAAATTCTAAGGTAACAGGTAATCATATGTTCATTTTTGTCCTTTTCAACACCAGAAAGTAGGAGGGGTATGTGTTGTGTATGTGTGTTTTGCTACAGCAATAAAAAACATACTTCCCCAGTTCCCACAGCCTTTAGGACTTCAGCTCTTTACCTCATGGGTCAGGCAAATATGTGTCACCTGATATTAATCTCCTGGATTGATCAGAAGGGTCATTTGGCTATAAAGGTCCATTTCTCCGTCATAAAATGTCTAATCTAAGCACAGGAAATAAACCCAGAAGTAGGCACCAGGGAAAATTAAGAACACTTCTGAGATTTCTTTTGTTTACCTTCACTATTTATCTCTGAGTTATTAATGCCATGAGAGATAACATCTAATGGTCCTTCCAGAACATTTTCCACCATCAAAATGACCTCGAACTGATTACAAAACTCTTAGCCACTTCTGCTCACAGGAACATATGTAGATACAAGATTCTCCCATTAGATTGGATAGTAAATAGGCTGCTGGATTTGAAGTCAAGAAGACCTGAATTCAAGTATAGTTTCATCTAGCAGTGTGCCTCTAAGTCACTTAATCTCCATAATACTCAGTTTCCTTTTCCATAAAATGAGAATAATGATAGCACCTTCTTCCTAAAATTGTCAAGAGGATAAAATAAGATCACATTTATAAAGTGCTTTTGTGAACCTTCCAATACTATAAAACTATTATCATCACTATTATTGTCATCATAATAATTAACAAAATGATGTTACTATCAATAATAATTAAATATAACAATAATTTTAATATCTACACAGATCTCATCTTTGCACAAATATCACTCTACTCCCCTATCCCACCCTATTGACTCCCTTCACCCTTTTTCTTGAGACTGATAAAATGCTTTGTCTTCAGGCTCTGAAATGTTTACTCCTTCCCTTTTTACTTCCTAGTCCTATATGTCTTCCAAGTTTCAATGCTGATCTGTTTCTAAAGGTTGACTTTTGCTTCTTATCATAGACCATAGATGTAGGATTTCCTTCCCAGAAATTCTATGATGGTCTTCTATTGACTCAGTTAAGCCAAGCTCTTTTCACAGACTTATCCTTAACCAAGGCACCTGAATTCCTAATTTATGTCAGCTAAATCATCATTTAACACAAATCATTTCTCACACCAACTAATGAGCTTCCTTTGACTTACAAACAATAGGACAGCATCAGGGCTCCAGATATGAACTGCTGTGACTATGAGAGACAATGTGGTATAGTGGAAAGAGATCAGAACACTAGTCCTCTGCAATTTACTAATTATATGATGTCAAAATTATATAATTCATCTCACCTCTCTGAGCCTCAATTTTCTCATCTGCAAAATGTAGAAGGAATATCTACCTTGCCTGCTTCAAAGGGTTGTGAAGATTAAATTCAATTATGGCTAAAAGCACTTTACAAACTAAAAACCCTGTACAAATATCATAATAACCCTTTTACTTAAATGAAAGCTCTGTAATTTGCTAAAACTGTTATCTTCATTATCCTATTCCTAGAAAAATCCAGGGAAAAGACAGGGTACTAGTCTTATCTTCCCAACTCCATTATATTACTGTTGCTCAGTTATGTCTATGTCCATTAAAAAAAACTAGCATAATAAATATATAATAAATAACATCTCAAGAATTGCAAAGTATTTTACAATGTTATCTCATTTAATTCTCTAGCGGGGTAGTACTATTATTATCTCCATTTTGTAGAAAAGAAAAATGCAGCTGAGGGAGTTTAAATGACTTGCTCAAGTTCACACTGTTAGTAAACATCTGAAGCATCATTCAAAATTATATTTCTCAACCCCAAGTTCCATACTTTCTATAGTGTCATCTACCTATCCCCTCTGTAGTCAATTTTTAAAGCCTTCTTAGATGCCCTGATGCCTTTTTCTTCCCCTTAGGCTGTCATATTGTTCTTGTTTGTTTTTTAATTTCTTCTTTCTTGGGTTTTCAGTTCAGAACTTCATAAAATGACATTGGACAATGGAAAGAAATCGACAACCTTTATCTTCCCTTCTTTCTAATAGTCAGCTGGGACTGCAATATTCCACAAGGTCAAGTACCAACCAAACCTGGAAAACAAATTATTACTTTTTCAAAGGACTGGGTTTTGGAATGTAGGGTAAGATGGTACAGTAGAAGCTCTGGAGCAAAAGCCAGGAGACCTAAGTGAACATGGTTGGGGAATGTTAAGCAAGCCACTTCCTCTCTTTGGGTGTTATTTTCCAAACTAGTAAAGGAAGGAGGCTAAACGCTGTCTCTAAAGTCTCTTCCAGTTCTGATTGTTCTTGAGGCTAAAATATTAGAAGTGGCCCAAGAGACCAGGATTTCTCTCTGAAATTTGCAGAGTGGCCCTGGGCTCAAGGACTAATTTTTCTTTGATTAAGTATTTGAAAAATGCAATCCATGCTATGAACCCTACCCAGTTTTACCTCCTGTCAACCTAACATGTTAAGCTGTTTCAAGAAAGGGAGTTGGGTAAACAGTTTACTTGTTAATATTTCTTCAGGGTTCCAATGATGACCACTCCCTAAATGACTTCACCTTTTGCTTTTTGAATGCAACTTCAGAAGGAGGTAGAGGCTGGTCCAAGAAACACTCATTCACTTTGCATATGGTAAATTCAGAATCTAAACCTTCCAGATAAAATTGATAATTAGCAGTTTTGTGGGCAGTGGAAGATTAGCTAAGTAAATGCTTTGTTCTTACACAACTTTGGGTCATAGGTACACAGACATGAAGTCATTCACTTTGTCATCAGCCCCCTCAAGGGCCCTAGATGCAGGTTCAAAGGCCAAAGTCTGAAAAACAGGTAATATTGCATAATGAAGATTCTATAATCAGTAGGTAAATCTTAGTCTGGATGAAGAATAGCCCATTGCCTGAGAAATTTTTTTAAGTGTGCAGGAATGGAGGTAAGCATACATTCCAGGCTGGGGTTCACTGAGCTGGCAAGAGCTTCCTTCCAGAGCTTTTTTCAGACAGCCTTCATTCAATTCACCAATTAACTCTTTACCCAGGAAGGAATGTGGTGCTTTCCTGCTGACCTCAGACTTGCCAGCATCCTGAAATTTGGATGTTTGGGATCTGAATTTCTAGAAGATATTTAACAGATCTTGTCCCAATCCATCAGGGCCCTTTCTCATAATCAGATAAAGGGCTTAAGGTTAATTAATTCAATTTCACAAACATTGATTAAACATCAGTTAGGAGCAGGGTACTGAGCTAGGCCTCCAAAAGAAACAGTAATATAATAGTCCTAGTTTTCAATAATCTTACATTCTACCACCAGATATTCAGATAAGTAAATGAAAAGACTATACAAAGTCATTTAAAGGATTTTTTTTTTCCTTTTCTTTTCTTTTCTTTTTTTTCTGGAGGAACAGAAGAGAGGAAAATAGGTGTTTATTTTTTTAAGAGGTAAATCATTTAAGTACCTCCTTCCCTCCCTTTTCTCTTTCTTAAAAGCCACACAGGACACTAATAGTATCATAGTCAGAAGGCTGGCTAAGAAATTTTAATCAACAAAAAAACATAATCTGCTTTTCAAAGGACAATAGGATTTAAAGCTGGACAGACTTTTAACAGTAATCTATTCCCACTTCTCCAGTTCAAAGAGAACAAAGTAAGTCCTAGAAAGTGAAGAATATTTTCCCAAAGTCACAGAACACCCAGCTTCTGAAACTGTGAATCACAACCTCACCTGGGGTTTTGAAACAATGTGAAGGTCATGAAGTTATGATTTATTTTCAGTAAATGTTTGATTTGTATACCTATTTTATATACTTATATACCCAGGGTCATATAAAAATTTCTTGGGTAAAAAGGGGTCACAAATGGAAAAGTTTAAGAAACCCTCATATAATTAATAGGTTACAGAGTGGAGATTAAACGCAGGAACTTAGATGCAACATTCAGGGCTCTTTCCACTACACCTACTGCTTTGACTTTTTGCATGCATGCATACATGCAACTGCATTCTTACAGAAATATATAATGAACTCTGCAGTGAGTGTAGTTTATTGAACCTGACAACTTTATATGTTTTGTTTTGTTTTGTTTTTTTGTAATGAATCCCTGCTAAATAGGTTTGGCTAGATAAAGCTTGTTAAATACTCTCTCCAGTTAACAAGATCTAAACCTGTCTGAAAGCATGAATTTCAAGTACTAGAGAGGTCTGCCTCTGGAAATAGCTAAGATATTTTGTCTAGTTCTAGGTGTCAAATTTAAGGCAGGATTATTGCTCCAGAGCAGTTAAGTGGTACAATTGACTGGGATTCAGGAAAACCTGAGTTCAGATTCAATCTCAGCAAGTCTTTAGACTTTTGTCTCAATTTCCTGTTCTGTCAAATGAGTTGGAGAAGGAAATGGTAAACCACTCCTGCATCTTTGCTAAGAAAATGTCAAATGGGGTCTTGGATTGGACATGAATGAAAAACAACTAAATAACAATAACAATGCTCCAGAGAGAAGTCACTAATATGGCAAAGGAACTCAAAAATATGCCACAGGAGGACTGGTTGAGGGAACTAATATGTTTAGTTTGCAGAAGACTCAAGGAAAGATGTGATCATCTTTAAATTCAGCTCAATTCAATAAAAAATTTATTCTTTGCCAGGCATTGTGCTAGATCATAAACAAAACTGTCTCTGCCCCAAAGGAAGTTACATTTAAATACTTGGGGGTTTGTCAGATAAAAGGGGGATGTAACTTTGTTCTGTTTGGCCCCTGAGGGAAATCTAGTGCCACTGAGAGGAAGTTATTGGGAAAAGTTTAACAAAAAGAAAAACTCCCTCTGCTAAAACTGTACAAAACTAGGATGAGCTGCTTCTTTTGAGATGTTCCCTGTCAATTGGATCCTCAAAGGGAGGCCGAGTCTGAGGACTTAGAGAATGGATTTCTGGAACTAGGTACCTTCCACTCTGAAAGTCTAGGATTGTATTTGCAAGTTCAGAAGTGGCCCTCTTAACAATGTCACAAGTCCTGAAAGTGAGTCTTGGAAAAATTGTAATAAAACTATTGCACAAGCGGATGAAAATTAAGATGGGCATTTGTTCTCTGGGAAAATATCTCTACTTTCTGTATCATTTTTCTCAGTATCTTCAGCAAATGCTTTTATAGGACATGTTCTTCATGTCGATACAGAGGATAGAGCGCAGAAAATCTCATCTTCCTGAGTTCAAATATGATTTCAGACACATACTAGCTGGGTGATACTGGGCAAGTCATTTAAACTTGTTTACTTCAGTTTCCTCATGGGTAAAATAAGCTGGAGAAGGAAATGGCAAACTGCTACAGTATCTTTGCAAAGAAAACCTCAAATGAGGCCCCAAAGAGTTGGATACAACTTAAAAATGACTGAACAATACCAAAATTTAATGTGATACAGTAATTCTAAGAAGACTTTGTTAGCATCAGAAAGGAAATATTAACATGAGAAAGACTAGCCATGATTATTACTATCTTTAAAAGTCCAAGCTAACTCCCTTCTCCTTCCCAAAGAAAGTCAAAGTCCTGCCTGGAAGGAGTGGGATAAAAGGAGGGACAGCCTCATTATTCGCCCCAGATACCTCCCAGTCTCATGATTCTGGCAAGTTTAATAAAGTGAAAACTATAGCAATGACTATTATTTATATAATGCTTGCTAACAACATAATGAAAGCTACAAACTTGAGGAAAAAGAAAAGCGTGTATATGGGGAAACTATTTGAGGGAATTTAGAAAGCAGGGACCTCTAAGTGAGAAGTGAGGTCATGGCAGGGGTATAGTCTTTCCTAGAAGCCAGATGAGATACTTGAAACTTAAAGCACCTCAGAACTATGACTTCACTCCATCCTCTCCAGGCCATTCTCTCCAGGTTCCAGAGAGCCCTGAACAACATCACTGCCAGCTGCCAACAATTCCCATTATAGGCTGAAATTAAGCTTTTAAAAATAGCGACAGTCATGACTAAACAAACTGGGATGTGAATGGAACGAAATATTACTGAGTTGTAAAAATAATATGAGAATATGGAAAAGCTTGGGAAGACTTACATGAACTGATACAGAGGAAAGCAGAACCAGGAAAACAATATGACAGTGGCAATGATAATTGGGATGGGGGGCATCCATGGAGGGATGTCTGTTAGAAAGGGACTTGATTAGAAGTGTTGAGATCTGAGTTTTGGTACTGGTGATACAGTGGATTGTCCTTTGACCCCATGGGCAAGTAACTAAGTCTTTCATAGCTTCAGTCTTTTCATATGTAAAATGGATACAACAATAGTGTCAGAGCTGTTTGAGGATCAAATGAGAGAAAGTATGTATAAAAGCTTTGCAAACATTAAATGTTATAGAAGTGTTAGCTTACATAGGGGTAGCTAGACAATGAAGTAGAGTGATGATCCTGAAGTCAGGAAATCTTGAGTTAAAAGCTGGCCTCAGACACTAGTTACATGGACAAGACAATTGACCTCTGTTTGCCTCAGTTTCTTCATCTGTAAATTGATGATAATAATTGATAATAATAGGACCTTTCTTGCAGGGTTGTTGTAAGGATCAAAGGAGAAAATAATTATAAAATGTTTAATACAGTGTCTGGTAATTTAAGTTCTATATAAATGTTAGCTATCGTTATCATTATTATTATTTATATAATTTTGGATAAACCATAAACTTATTAGGCCTCAGAGACCTCACATAATGACTTTGATATTTTATCTTCCCTACCCATCTCCTAGAGGTCATAGAGGATCATGAGATTTAGAACTGTAAGGGACCACAATGATCAATGAGATCACAGACTTGGAATTCTCCAACCTTCTCCAGCAGACCTCATTGATGTTGGTATTCTTATCAATGGTGCAGAGAGTGACCCATCCCTGCCAGCCCATTCTATGTAACTCATGCATTTTTTTTTCCTATAAAATTCCTATAATCCCATTCAATGTGCTGGTTGGGGCTTTCTCTAGTTTTCCCTCCTATTGTGTGAGGACAAATTGGGGCACCTCAAAAGTCCTTCCTCTCACTAGAGGACAACCTATCTTTTTTCTTTTCAACCTAAAAACAAAGAAAAATAAAGTTGAAAACACTTTGAAAAACATTGCAAAAGTTATACAAATATCAGATCTTGGATCCTTTTTAATAAACCAGAGTTTAAAAAACCAAGGAGGTCAGATTTGCTCCAACTCTATATAGATAAGCACATAAATATAGCTAAAATCTTTGTTTGAGTAGCAGTAATAGATCATTTATTTAGCTTTCTTTATTTCTTTGAATCAATAATTTCACAACTTTTCCTGCCCTTACAATTTCTAAAAGTTTGTTTTCAGAAATATTCTATCATTCTAACTTCCCTGCCTCTCTCTCTCACACACTGTAAAGTCAAAGTCATAGGAATTTATTCTTTGAAAATAACTCAGAGTAACTGCCAGGAAAGCAAAATTAAACAGGACAATATTTTTTTAAAGCCAGTGCTTTAAAGCATTAATTTCACTGAAGGTCTTACAACTTTTCATCCAAATATCTCTTTCTCCTCCACTCCAGAGTCCAAATGCCCTGGAACAAAGATGGAAGGACACAAAGAGATTGGACATTGATAGGATGCTGGGCTGAATTACCCCAACCAATCCAGCTGCCTGGGCAAGTTACCATAATGTCAGGGGTACTTGGCGATAACACAAAATAATGTGTCTTGGTAAAGATGTAAAGATGCCAACTGAAGAAGACAAAAATTCCTGGCATAGTCCTTCTGTGACAGAGATTACATTACCCCAGGATACAGGGCTTGCTTGTGAATGCAACAGCTATATCTGCATTTTATTTCCTCCAACCTCATTTAAAAAAAAAAAAAAGATACAGGATAGTCACCAGATAGATCTTCTAATAACTTCTAAGCTCTCTAATCCTGGTAGAGAAATACAGTAAAGCTGCCATTAATGGAAATGCTCAACCAAGGGGGAAAGAGTTTAATCTATTGGTTCTGAGAAAACACTAGGCAGCTAGGGAATAAAGTGGAAAGAGTGGATAGAGAACAGAGTCTGAAGTAAGGAAGACCTGAGGTCAGATTCAGCCTCAGACATTCAGTAGCTGGGTAACCTCTGGCAAGTTACTTCACCCTGTCTGTCTCATTTTCCTCACATGTAAAAAGTACTGGAGTAGGAAATGGCAAACTATTTTAGTATCTCTGCCAAGAAAACTTTAAATGGAGTCAGGAAGAATCAGTTTTGACTAAAATGATTGTCCAAGAACAACATATTTTTATTACCATGGCTTTTAATCTTTTCTTTTTTAATGAGGGAGAAATAAGTGGGAATGAGAAAATTTGGGCAAATTGGGGGAAAATCCATTTTAATTAAAAACCAAAGAAAATGTCAATTGAGTCTGCTAATAAGTTATTTTGGACACAACAGTTTCAGGGTAAGGATGGAGATAAATACAGGTCAAGTGTGTGCTAAGTAGGATGTGAAGTAGCAGATTTAGCGTCCTTATAACAAGGAGGTTAAAAAGGGTGAAAGCAAGAAGAAAGAAAGTAGCAGATGAGGTCAGGCTCTCTTAGCCACAAACTTTCTGCCATTTCCCATCATCTTACTAAACAGTAGGGCTAGAAGACACCTAAGAGATTGTCAAGTATAACCATTTTATAGACAACTGATATGTACCCAATTGAAGGAGATTATCCAAAATCATAAACTATGTTTGAAAAATTCATCCTTGAAAGGAAAAACTGAGTGAAACAGAAGCAGAGGGAAGGGAAGGGGGGAGGGATGAGAAGAGAAGGGAAAGAAGAAGGATAAGGGTAGGAGGAGGCAAGAGAAGAAGTGAAGTTATTGGAAAATGCCATTCATTGGAGATTCCTTAGGTGAGATAAGCCTATCTGTTACTCCAGTCTTACTTCAAGTGACAACTTGGCAAGAAAATCTTCAAAGATGCCATTTGTAAGAAAGATTAAATGATAGAAAGAAAGACTTAGAGCATGTCATTTGCTCAAATAAAATTCAATTAGATAATGAATGATTAAAGTCTATTTTAGAAATTTAATTAATATATTAAGATAACTTTAATTGATTTTACTATTTAAAGTTTATATAAATTAGGAGATATGGGAAGAATCTGCTATTTATCAGCATAGGGAAGAAGTGATCTTTGACTAATTTGGCAGATGCTAGGAATCTTCCTGAGACCACCCCCCCAGAAGTTAAATTATTTGTCCTAAGTCACAAAACTGCTAAGTATCTGATGAGAGGGCTAATAGGTAGTGCCATAGTGGACAGTGCTCTAGACCAGTTCTTTCTGAGTTCAACTTAACCCCAATTTCCTCAGCAAAAATAAATAAATAAAATAAATTTTGAGTTCAAAATTCTCTCCCTCTTGCCTGTCCCTTCCCACTTCTTGAGAAAGCAAGTAATTTGATATAGATTATACATGTATAGTCATGCATATTTCCATATTATCTATGTTACAAAAGAACAGACAAAAACTCCAAGAAAATCAAGAAAGTTTAAAAAATATGCTTTCATCTTCATTCAGAATCCATCAGTTTTTTCTCTGCAAGTGGACAGCAATTTTCATCATAAATGTTAAGTCCTTTGGAATTGTCTTGGATCACTGCATTGCTAAGAATAGCTGTCATTCACAGTTGATCACCACACAATATTGCTCTTACTGTATACACTGGTCTCTTAGTTCTACTCATCTCACTTTATATCAGTTCATGTAAGCCTTCCCAGGTTTTTTTGAAAGCATCCTGCACACCTTATGTACAATAGTATTCCATCACAATATATCACAATTTGTTCAACAATTTCCCAGTTGATAGATATCCCCTCAATTTCCAATTCTTTGCTACCACAAAAAGAACTACTATAAATATTTCTGCATGGATAAGCCCTTTCCCTTTTTGCTTGATCTCTTTGGGATACAAATCTAGTTGTGGTATTGCTGGGTCAAAGGGCATGCATGATTTGATAGCTCTTTGGGCTGTCTCAAATTGCTTTTCAGCATTGTTGGTTGAATCAGTTCACAACTCCACCAAAAGTGCTTTAGTGTCCCAATGTTTCCACATCCAGCATTTATCATTTTCCTTTTCTGACAATTCAACTCTTCATGATCCCATGAACTATAGCATACTAGGCCCTTTTATCCTCTATTATCTCTTGAAGTCCATCTAAGTTGATGTCCCTTATTTCCATGACAATATTCATTCCATCCTCTGCTGTCCCCTTTTTCTTTTGCCAACCAAACACATCCATAGCTGAGCTTCCTTTTGACTCTAGTCCAGCCACTTCATTAGGACCAGAACTACTGGAATTTGTCCTTCAATTTTCCACAATGGTGTATCGAATATCTTCAGACCTGAGGAATATATCTTCCAATGTCATCTCTTTTATCATTGTAATATTGTCCTTGGGGATTTCTTGGCAGATACTGGAGTGGTTTGCCATTTCCTTCTCCTGTGGATCCCTTTTGTCAGAACCCTCCACTATGACTGCATGACATAGCTCATAGTTTCATTCAGCTATAAAAGCCCCTCCAGTGGTAGTGATTCAAGAGGGAATAAGTCAGAAGACTTAAGTTACACTTATTTTTTTTAAAAAAATTAAAGCCTTTTATTTTCAAAATATTTACATGGATAATTTTCAATATGCACCCTTACAAAAGCTTTTGTTCTAATTTTTCCCTCTCTTCTCCCAGACTGTCTTGCCTAAGTGGTACCTATACAACTAGGTAGCAAAGTGGATAGAGAGCATTGGGCCTGGAGTTAGGAAGACCTGAGTTCAGATACTTAGTAGCTATGTGATTGACTGGGCAAGTCACTCAAAGGCTATTTGTCTGGGTTTCCTCAACTGTAAAATGGAGATAATAAGAAAAACTATCTTGCAGAGTTCTTGTGAAGATTAAACAAGTTAACATTTTAAAAATGCTTAGCATATTCCTGGCACATAGTAGGCACTATATAAATGTTTATTCTTACTCTCTCATAGATAGAAAAAAATAACATAACTAAGTAAACTAGGACACTATAACATTACCACTGGAAGGAATACTGAATTGGGAATTCAAAAACCTGAATTATAACCCTTTACTCTGTTACCAATATTATTTATATATTGGTTTTAGCCTCAGTTTCTTTATCTGTCAAATAAGCATAGAGGGAAATACTAAATGATTTCTAAAGCTCTAAATATTGTGATACCTAATAGCAGCTCTCTTTTAGAATATTATAATTCATTTATGTGGTCTTATCCATCCTCAAAACTTCTTTGCAAAGGAAGACAACATAAATCAATAATGGAGAGCCAGAATTCTAACCAATAGCAGGGCTTCCATTGTCAGAACCTTAATCCATCCATCCTGTCTCCATTGTCTCAGAGATAGTCCAAACTCTAAGACTGTCTTGATTAGCATCTCTTTGGACAAGACTGGGGCCTGGTCAGTCATGCAGACTCTACCTGACTCCTTCTTGATTTCTCCCTGGCCTCTCCCTAGCTCCTCTCCAACTCCTTCCTAGTTCCTCCTTCTTTACTACCTAGACCCTTATTCCTCCTCTCCCCTGAGACTTTAAAGGTCCCTGAACACGGAAACACATTTAATCTTCTAAGATTCGGCCTTAGTCACATTTGTTGATCCCATGAGCTGTCATAAACCACTAATCTTTGTTCTGTGATAAACCCCTCTTACATGATTTCTTCATGTCCTGAACTATTCTCCTGAAATTACTACATGATAAATGCTCTCCTATTCTATTAGTCTCTAACAATCTAAAACTATCCTCTCCCAATCTATTTCATTGTTATTTCACTTTTGTGGAAGTTCCATTAAAAATTCTTCCTAGAGAATTCAATTGACTTGCAAGTAAGAGCCAGGATAATAATTTATTTTTCTGACCAGGATCATATACCCCATGAACTTCCTCAAATTCTGGGTTCCCTTTGGGTTATTTGTCACTGGCCAAGTGGTGTTACATGAGAGTCATCTATGACAAATTTGCCACTTCCCATCAGATGAGACCAGTGTCTCTGTTAGACATTAGCAGTCCACGAACACTCCTACACACATGGACTCACTCAAGGAAGAGAGGGTAACATCCTTTTCTGCTTTAATACCTTATATCTATGTCTTTACATAGGAATGGTTCAAAAGACCAATTTTACTCTTAGTTAATATGAAAAAAAAATTTAATATGAAAGCCCCACCCTAGCCAAATAAGAGATCATTATTGATCATTCATTCTGATGAGGTCTTCAATATTGAGTGTAGTTAGCAGAGGAATTAATAAAAATTAATCCCTGAGGCAGGTAGGGAGAAGGCACTAGGAGGATCAGTTTAACTCCAAGGTCCTATCCTGTGGGGAGATTGTCCAGCCTTAAATCCAAGTTACATGAAATTCCTGAGACCCACCTTCTGCAGAAACCTCCAGCAGTCTTATCTTGCCATGCCTTGTCAGAAATCCCAATCATGTCCCTGAAGATAAATTTTATCTATAAAACCTACTTATGGCCATCCGATGGATGCTGCCTTCCTTGTGATTTCTTTCCCCTCCCCCTTCCTCCTAACTCCACTATGCTTCCCAAACCCCACTTCTCCTCCTTACAGTTAACTAACACTTTTAAGGTGCTAAGTTCCTTTCAGGATTTATCTTGCCAGCTAAAGACATACCCAATCTCAAGAGGTGCTCCCTTTCTACTGGGAAATTGTGAGCTCCACTCTATTTCTACTGCATCCCTTGACTTTGTCTTTCTATTGTAACTTCTTCCCTAAACAAATCTATCTTTTGCCAAAGAGAATGGCCATTGTGGATTCTTCATATGACTGAACCCCAACTTTTAGTGCCTGCTATCATTTGGTGTCTACATCACTCACATCAATTCATTCAACCAACAAATATTTATTAAGTAGCTACTGGGTGTTAAACATATCCAAACCTAAAGAGCAAGGAGTTGCTTTCTTCATCATCCAAAATGCACAAGGTGACTAATATGCTTGGCAAAGGAGAAATGAACCACAGGGAGAACCCAAGAAAAACCAGATAGATTTTTAAAAGCCAATACTCATAACACTAGGGTGAGTTGGATTCTCCTGGCAGTGGTTTATTCTTCTGTTCCAATCATCTCTGAGTCAAAACTGTACAGATGGTAACCCCTCCCCTTATAGAGATTTCTGATTTCTGGATGTTATCCCCAAATCCTGCCAAAAGAAAATGGAAAATCAGAAGCAGCTGGATTGCATTTCTTCTGTAGTTTATCATTCCAGACAGAATCTAGTAAATGCCCTTATCTTCCTCTCATTGGAACTTTTGAACTCCTTCCCTTGATCTACCAACTTTTCCTTTTGGGGGAACCTTTCTAGAAACTGGGCCTCATACCCAGACCATCTCTACATCATGTGATTGATGCTTTTGTGCTAGAATTCAATTTCCCTTTATGTGTTTTGTTCCCTCTTATATAAGCTCCTTGAGGGCAAGGAATGTCTTGATTACTTGTATTTGTATTCTGAAAGCTTAGGGAAGAGAAAAAGAAGGGATAAACATTTATATAGCACCTACTATGAGCCAAACACTTTTTAAAAACATCTCATTTGATCCTCACAACAATCTGGTAAGCTAGTTCCTATTAATGTTAAGTTGAGGAATCATAGACTCAGAGATTTTCACAAGGTCACATTGCTAGTGTGTGATTAAATTTGAACTCAGACCTTCTGAACTTCAGATCCAAAACTCTACCCACTATGCCACCAACTGCCTGTATTAATAGGGTGCTTGACATATAGCAAACACCTAATAAAAACGATTTTTCTATCTTTGTACCCATTTATGCACATATTATAATCTATTTTGTATACTCTCTCATATTCGTTCCTTTTACTCCCATAGCCGTCAGATCCCATAATCTAGGGGAGGGGATGGAGGGAAGTAAGAAAGAAAAAAATTGGAACATGAGGTTTTTGCAAGGGTAAATATTGAAAAATATCTTTGCATGTATTTTGAAAATAAAAAGCTGTTATTTAAAAAAGTTTCAAAGATAGTGTAAATACTTTTTGAAGGAAAAGAGGGTCTATATTATATGGTGGGTTAGGATATTACTCCTGCCAAAATGTACCTTTATTAAAGAAGAAAAGCATTCAAGTAAAGAAATATGAAATGCTTATCTACTACAAGTTAGTAGTAGAAGGTGGACTATAGCTGAGGTCTCTCCCTGCTATTATAATGATATCATCATCCAGAATAATACAAAAATCTGTATGAACACAATTGTTACAGAAACTGTGCTATTAAATAAGCACACTAGTGCACTGTTGGTAGAAATGTGAATTGGGTCAGCCATTCTGGAAAGTAATTTGGAATTATGAACTCAATGTTACTAAACTGTACATACTCTTTGGCCCACTTATATTTTACTAAGCCTATCTTTGATATGTCTGATTTTGGGGGACCTCATTTGGGGCTTTCTTGACAAAAATATTGGAGTAGTTTGTGTTTTCCTTCTCCAGTTTGCAGATGAGGAAAGTGAATTATAATAGATTCCTAATTACACAGCTAGATAGTATCTGAGGACAGATTAGCATTCAGGAAGATGAATCTTTCTGACTTCAGGTCCAAAATTCTGTCCAGTGGGTCACCTGCTGCTTATTTCCCAAGGAAATCAGAGAAAGAGGAAAAAGACTACTATGAACAAAAATATTTACAGAAATTCTTTTCCAGTAGTAAGAATTTGGAAATAAAAGGGATATCCTCCCATTGGAAAATGGCTAAACAAATTGTGGTATATTAATATAATGGACTATTATTATACCACAAGAAATGACTAAATGCCCAGTTTCAAAAGAAACTGGGAACATTCTAATGGACTGATACAGAGGAAGTGAGCAGAAGTAGAACAATTTATACAATGGCAACATTATAGACAATTCTGATCAATGCAAGACTGTTGTAATGTCAAAGATAGGAATTACACATTTAGGAGGGCTAATGCTTAATAACTAGGAAGTTGGTGTAGAGAAGGGAAGGAGAAAAGGAGCAGTGATACCAGGCTGAAGTCAAGCAGGGCAGTTACCCTACATAGGGGCAACTATGGAAGGGTATGGAGAGGGGCCAGCAGGCTAGTCACATAACCTCTATAGGCATCAGTTTCCTAATCTTCAAAGCATCATAATTATTAACAACTGCCTTCCAGTGTGTTGCGAGGATTAAATCAGATAAAATTTCCAAGTGCTATATAAATGCTGGTTATTATTATTAAGTAGAATATCATATAAGAGAAAATGATAGGTTAGTGTCATAGTTAATACATGTATAGTGCTTTAAGGTTTGTGAAGCACTTTACAAACTATAGCACTTTTTGGTCCTACATAGCCTTTTCTGTTATTTTGATCACTGCTGAGATCATTAATTGAGGTGCTCACTTTGTTTATTGTTAGATAACTGATAGGTTTATTAATCTTGAAGGTCTTGGGCAGTATTTTCATGAGTATTCTCACATCATTCCCCCTTTTTATCACAGGGGAGGCAGGAAGATCTAGTAGACCTAGAAGTCATGTAACCAAGTCAATCTCCAGATACTTCTTAGCTCTGTGGCTGAAGAATGATTAGGCTACGTGACCTTTTGGTCTTGTTTGGGTTCTGATAGACTCAGAGTGAACGTAAATAGCAGTCACTTCTGTTTCTGCCAGAAACCCAGAAGGTCTTCCCCTCTTAGACTTATTTCTTTTTTTTCTTTGAGTAAGTGAAAGAGGCCATTCTTTGCCTCAATTGCTACCCAGCCTTAATCACCGAATGGGTGCAGCCTCAGTCAAACTAAGATTTGTTAAAGAGCTTAATTCATATTGTATTGTATTGCATTGCATTGCATTGCATTGTATTATATTATATTATATTGCATTATATTATATTGCATTATATTATATTATATTACATTACATTACATTACATTACATTACATTACATTATATTACATTATATTATATTACATTATATTATATTATATTATATTGCATTATATTATATTGCATTACATTATATTGCATTATATTATATTATATTATATTATATTATATTATATTATATTGTATTATATTGTATTATATTGTATTATATTGTATTATATTGTATTATATTGTATTATATTGTATTATATTGTATTATATTATATTATATATTATAATTTGTTGTTAAATTGTTTTAATCATGTCCAAATTTTCATGACCCCTTTTGGGCTTTTCTTGGCAAAGATACTGGAGTATTTTGCCATTTTCTTCTCCAACTCATTTTACAGGTGAGGAAACTGAGGCACACAAGATTAAGTGACTCGTCCAGAGTCACCTGCCTAGTGTCCAAAACCAGATTTGAATTCAGAAAAATGTCCTCCTGACTTCAGGCCTGTTGCTCTATCCACTGCGCCACCTAGCTGACCCACAAAGAAAACATGATGAATATTCTTTCAATCACTTCTGACAATATGGGGTTTTCTTGGTGAGGATACTAAAATAGTTTGTCACTTCCTTCTCCAGTTCATTTTTACCAAAGATAAAACTGAGACAAATAAGGTTGAGTGAGTTGCCCGTAGTCATCCAGCTAGTGAGTATCTGAAACCAGATTTGAACTCAAGAAGATGAGTTTTCCTAATTCTAAGTCCAGCACTTAGTATACTATAATACCTTGCTGCCTCACTATATTTATGATATAACTAACAAATGATTGAGAGGATTAAAATTGTGAAATGAAAAGAAAATACCGGAATGAAAAAACTTTGAAAGACTTATATGGCTCATTGCCAAGCCTCCATTCAAGCTTTAGCTGCAGCGATGTGGACAATCTTATTTTGGGAGACTTTCGAGGAAAGAAGTTTCCTGAACTTTCTGGTTTTATTTAAGTTCTTTAGGATTTGAAAGTGATTTCCACAAATTAATTCAAGCAAGCCTTAAAACAACTCTCTGAGCTAGATGGAATTATTGTCCCTACTTTACAGTTGGGAAAAATAAGACTTCAATTTATTAAAAAAAAATTAGTGACAACTTAGAGGCTGGGATCACAAAGCTAGTTAAATGTCTAAAACAGGATTCAAACTTTGGTCCAGTACTGATTCCAAGTCTAGCCCTCTGTACGCTACAATGACTATTCACTACATTGCTTCTCTCTTCCTAGACAATGCAATCAGGGAAATTTTTCAATCTCTAACCAAAAATCTATCTTGCTTCAGCTTCAGAAATCCAAACTGGAGCTGCCTTCTGAACAACAACAATAACAACATATGCTTACCTCTTACAAATTCACACCTTAACTTTCTTTGTCAAGATATGTAATAACAAATCCTTTAGCCTTTCCTCTCTAATTTTCAAGCCTCAAGATTTCTACTGATCTCCTCTGAATCCTTTCCAAATCCCATTTAAATTGTGAAGCCAGGAAACTGAGCATACTATGCTTGTACAGGTCTGACCAGTCTGAATAGAAATGGAGGATTATCTTAGAATTTTTCCATGCTTCCTTTCATCTTTTTTATGCACTGTTCCCTCAATCATATTTGTTTCAAAAGTCTTATTGCATTTTCTGTTCAATAGTATGGAGTATAATTCTCTATGACCTCAGGATCCTTTTCTGACCATTTACAAAATAAAAATCTCCTAATCTGCTATTGTGCAATTTTCTTCCTAAAGTAGGTTGATTGTTCTTTATAGTGTCATTTGATGTGTTTCTCATAACTTCTCTAATTTATACATGAAGGACAATCTGAATCCTCATTCTCATCTCATTTTCCAGAGGTTCAGGCTGGTTTCCATTTAAGGAGTGTGCTAAACTTTTGGACTAAAGTCCTGTGGTACATGAGCTGGAGTCTAGTTCTGGTTCACTATTTTTAACCTTATTAAAGAATGGAATCCCTTCTTTGTTCTTATGTTTTCACAACTATAAAAATAATTGTATCTTACTCCCATCTCCTGAAACAAGTAAAATGCCTTTCTTCCTCTCCTTGGAACCTTTACATACCCTTAAAGCTTAAACCTCCTACGAAGGGTTTGCCTAATTCCTGCCTCAGTTGTTAGTATCACTTCCTTCCTGTCCCCTCCTCAATCACTTCTATATATGCTTATTTTCAAGCATGCTTAATTATCTATGGTCGTTTTTTTTTCTTCAGCAGTAAAAGGCAGGCTCATTTAGGATAGGGACTGTTTTCATTTTTGTCTTTGTAGCATGGGGGTCTGGCACAATTTCTGCCACATTATTAGAGTTTAATAAATGTTTGTTGATGTAAATCAAATTGAATTTGTCCCAAAGGAATACTTGTGTCTATTTGCCACCTTGGCTCTGAAAGGTTAAAATTGGCAGAAGATGGTTATTCATTAGTGGAAGATTGTCTTAGAAAAATGACTACACAATCCTAGATAAGGCAGCTACTAAAGGGAACATCCCTCATTTATCTGCTTTCTCTAGGAAAACAGAAGCACACCTCTTCTGTGTTTGCATCCACTCCTACACAGATTGGGATTTTCCTCCTCAGAAACCTCCTATTCTTATCTTGAAGATAGAAATACCTGCAATACATATTTCCCAAAATTCCAAATTTCTGAGCAGCTGTTTGTGTTCCCCCCCCATCGTGGCTGAGTTCCAAATTCTGTAAGGGGAGGGTTAAAGTGTTTCCTAAACATGATCAAAATCTGATAAAAGGAAATTCTCAACAATGTAAACTCTGACTACTGGAGGGCTGGGAAGGTAGGAAAGTAGTTGGGAGAACACAACTCCATTGCAAAGATAAGCAAAAGATGTATGGGAATGAATGTATCCTTATGAACTATGAAAAGAGAAAGTCTCAAGTGATTTCAAAGGATTTTAAAATTTCTTCCAAATGAAAATGACCATTAGCTAATTGGAAATTACCAAGACATTTCTTAAAATGCTTGGTAATCTCACAGGCAAACTCAAATATTACTATTTGCTTTCTTTAAAAAAAAAACAGCTTTTGTTTTTCTTTCCTTTCCGAATGTATCTATTCTCCCTTCTCTATCCCAGGAGACTAACATTTTTTTAAAGAAAGGAAGAAAAGAAGGAAAGGAAGAAAAAAGGGAGGCAAAGGGGAGAGAGAGGGAGGGAGGGGGGAGGAGAGAAGGAAGGAAGAAACTCTAATTTCAGCAAATTTCTAAATCCGGCAAATCTAATTTTAACATATTGTTTCAGAGTAAGTCAATGTTCCACACTAGCCTCTTACTACGGCAATTAAGGAAGGGAAGTTTCCAAATATTTTAAAGAATGAAATTACTATTAGCAATTAATTGCCAACATACCAGTGAAGAAGTGACATTTTATTTTAGTCAAAGACTCACTAAATGTTATTCTCTGTCCTGGGGATACCTGCAGAATGAACTGTTATACACTGTTTTCATGGGATCATAAATTTGGGGATGAAGCCTTCTAGTCCAACCTCCTCAATGTGCAGTTGAGGAAACTGAGGACAAGAAAGAGAGAGAAGGTCGTATGGGTTTCAAGAAACAGAGATGGGATTAGAATCTAGCATCTGTAGAAGCAGAACTACACTACTTTCCCTCCAGTTGCTGCTTCCAAAGAAATTAATTGCACGTGAGCGCACACGCAAAGTGGAAACACTCAAATACCATTTCATTACCTTTTAGCAAACAATAAAAATCAAATCTCTTCACTGCTTGGGTGGCTGGCCGCAGAGAAACCCTCTCGGCAGCTGTTGGCTGAAATATTTACCATGAGATAAACTTTATTTTTTAGAGAAGCTCAGCATATAGTACCTGTCCCCGGATCCCAGGACCAATTGGGAGTTAAGACTGGAAAGGTAGCGCGTCCTCACCTTAATGTTGCTGAAGATGGTCCGATGACAGCTTCTGAGAGTTTTTCTGCCCTGGGATTTGCTGTGCTCAGGTAAGAGTTCCATCCTCAGACTTAGGGACACGGGAAAAAAAAATCTTCGGACTGTGCTGATGGACTGACGAATTCCCCTCCGATCTCCCCTCTCTCCGGCCGCTGCTTCCTTCACTTCGAAATCAGTTAGACGATTGGTTAGGGGAAGAGAGCAGGATCCTCTCCTCTCTTAGTAGAGATAGGGGAGGGAGGGAGGGAGAGAGAATAGTAAAGCTAAGTCCTGCCCAGGAGTTTCGCGGCTAAGTCAGAAATGAACGCTGTCCAAGTGTGTGAGAGTTATTGGATTACTTGAGTGAGTGAGTGAGAGTGAGGTTAAAGTTTTTATAAGTCAGGACTCGGAGGCTGATGATGAAACTTTTCCTCCTCCCTCTTTCTCTTTGTGTGTAAAAGGAACTTTAAAGGCGCAGAGAATCACTTCGGCACCCATCCCTGGGGACGCACATGCCCCTCCCACTCCCAAGCAGGTGTGACTCAGTTTCTGTCACCTAGTTCTAACCTCTAGAGATGTACGCAAAGGACTTTCCTTTTCTCCCCGAGAGCTGGGAAATCGGGGCTCAGGTGCTGGATTTTTATCGGGGGAAGGGGACAACACACACCTCTCTTTTTTTGGGAAGAGTAAAATAAGGAAGAGTGGGAGAGCTGGCTGGGGGGAGGGGAAGAAAGCGCGGCATAATCAAATTTGGTTTATGCATACCTTCGGAAGTATATATATATTTTTCCATTCAAAAGTGTCAAGTTGATAAGAGAGAGGAGAGAAACAATGGGGGGAGAGAAAGGGGAAATCGAGGAGACTGCTCTTCAAACAGGTTAAGAATGAGCCCTCAGCCCTCCCCAGCCGAGATTTACTGAGATTTACTTGCTCTCGTCTCTGCTTGTTTTCACTTGCAGCAAACCTGCTTTTTTAAAGTTCGGGAGATAGTCTCTTTCTGAGATCTCACTGGGCTTTTGTTTGTGTAGAATGCTGATTTATATTTGAACTGTTCTGTGCCCACGAGAGGTCGGGGTGGGGGTGAAAGATCTAGAGAATAGATGCAAACAAGGAAGGGGGTAGACTTGAGGTTTCTGAAAAAGAGCCAGAGTTAAATTTGAATATTTTGCAAAATGTCAGGCGGCCCTTGGAGGGCCTGCAGCCTCACATTGGGAGCAGAGCTGGGAAGACAAATGAAAATAGAACGGTTAGCCTAGCTGCTGGCTGACAAGCCTCTGATACCTTTTTTTTCCCCCAAAGCTACAGTCAGAATGTTTATTTCTTCTCCAATGTTTTGGCTTCTAAGGTACTGGACACAGAGGAGGGAAAGAAAATATTTAAGGACGAGAAAATCTCAGTGAAAAAAAAATTATTGCAATTTACAAATTCAGTCTTTAATTTATTTCTGTAAGCATTCTCATGGTCCACATCGATTTCGCTATTGAAACACATTTTGCCTCCACCCACCTTTGCTCTTTTCATGTTCTTTCTCCATCTTTCTAGGCAAAGCTAAAACATGTCAGCTTCTCAATATATGTTTCTTTCTTTCTCCTTTCCCCATCTTTCTGAATCTTTTTAATTTTTTTCTGTCGCTTTTTCTGTGTCTGTATGCACTTGTCTGGTTATGTCTGCATCTCTCTTACACACACTAAATTTTAAAAAAGAATAGAAAGGATTAATCAAGTTCATTTGTGAATTTTTAGACCTCAATGCTTGATTTCTTTTTTAAGGGTAAGGATATGGGGGGGGGCGGGGAAGGAGGACTATGCCAAGCTAGTTTGCTAGTCCAGCAAACATTTCCACCAGCTTCCTGGCCATAAGATAAACTTCTACTTGACTGAAAAACAGTGCCTTCCAAATGGCACAGTCCAGAGAAATCTCAATTTCCTTCATAGATGCACAAACTCTTGCTGTTGTAGTTGTTCATCCTTTGCTCTTGAAGGGTAGATTCTAGGGGAAAAAAATGTAACCTGAGGTCCACAAACAAGGAATCTGTGAATAGATTTCAAGAGGTTCATGAACTTGAATGGGAAAAATTGCATCTTGATTTTCACTAACCTTTAACTGAAATTTAGCATTTCTCTTCATTAATTAAAAACATTACACAAATAAGAGGACCATGGGTTTCACCAAACTGCCAAAGGCATCTGTAAGAATCTTAGCTCTAAGAGAGACCATCTAAGGTTATTGGGCACACCTGAATAATAAGGCAATTGAGAAGTAATTCTACTTTTGAAGATCATGGAATACAAAGTTTCATTGCCACTACCCAAAGCATGGTGTGGAGAATTGAAAACAGTGTTTGGTAGAGAGACAGAGGTTCAAATGCTGACTGCTACTTATGGCTTATGTTATCTTGGGAAAGTGGCAACCTTTCTAAGCGTGTGTTTTCCCATCTCTAACATGATGGGATTGGAGTAGGTTAAATATAAGATCCTATTATTTCTCCCAACTGGTTCTCAGTAACTCTCAATGTCACAAAGTTCTTCCTTCAGTTCTTTTGAGGGAAAAAAAAGACAAGATAATTTTGAAGGACTAATGTTATATCTATCCAAGACTCCTCTGACTGCAAAGCAAATCGTTTTCTTTGGGATTAGGATAACAAAGACAAGCCAGAACCACAATTGAGCATAGGTGGCTGTTCTCTGTGCACCTGAGCTGCATTTCTGCCTTTATTATATATATATATATATATATATATATATATATATATATATATATATACATATATATATATATATCTGTCAGGAGAAAACTTCCCAGGCTTTCTCTGGTACAATAACTGTGATCTTAGGTGGGACAAATCTTCTTGTCTCCCTCTACTTACAAAGATGATGATTCTATTTATTGCATATATAACAATACTTAGAGCTGCTAGAAGCACCATGTATGACATAATGGAAAGAAAGCACTGAAGGAGTCAGAAAGGATCAAGCCCTGCTTCAGACCCATTCTAGAATTAGGAGCCTAACATGTCACTGACTTTTTGAGTCACAGGCAATTCTGAAAGCATTAGTAGAAGGAATCCTCACTGGGATTTCCTTAGATCAGAAGTGTCTTTAGTGGTGTCCTATGGGTTGCAGACCCCCAACACTCCCAAGTGACAGCTAGGTGGCACCATAGTGCACTGGGTTTGGAATGAGGAAGACTCATATACCTGAATTCAAATGTGACCTCAATATTTCCAAGCTTTGTGACCCTAGGCTAGTTACTTAACTTTGTTTGCCTCAGTTTCCCCATCTCTAAAATGAACTGGAGAAGGAAATGGCAAATCACTCCAGTATCTCTGCCAAGAAAATCCCAAATGATATCACAAAGAATAAGACACATCTGAAATGACTAAACAATCACAAACACTCCTCCTAAGGAGTGCCTGAACCAGATTAAAGTGTAATTGGGAAAAAAATTAGCAAAATAAACAAAAACATAACAAAACATAGTTAATATTAATGTGATTTTCTAAGTCAATATGCTCCTGAAGGGATTCTTTTTGTATCATTTGAGGTCTCCATTTCCATTTGATGTCTCCATTTCCATTTGATGCTACTGTTCTAAATCAATGAAATCCCCAATTCAGTTTAAAAAAATAATATGCATCATTGCCTGGAAAAATCCTTTTTTAATACCATCAACTATGAGCATTCTCTCTCCCAAACTACTTTATATATAATTGTTTTGTATTTATTTGCTTTATATTTATTCTGCATATAGTGGTTTGTATAGCTTTTGTCTTCTCCATTAGAATGTGAACTCCTTACAAATAGGAACTGTTTCCTTATTTGTACTTGTGTCTCCCTAGTGATTAGCACAATATAGATAGAGTAGATATTTTTTAAAAATGCTTATTGATCAATTGAGTAATATTTATTTTCAATTAGGTGAGATATGTAGCAAAAATGCCTTTATCTCCCTTTTGTTGTAAGTCATTTCATGTCAAACTCTTTATGACTCCATTTAGGTTTTCTTGGCAGAAATACTGAAGTGGTTTGTTATATCCTTCTCCAGTTCCTTTTACAGATGGGGAAACTGAGGAAAACAGGATTAAGTGACTAGCCCAGAGTCACACAGGTTACTATCTGTGTGTAAGTGTAAGTCAGATACATACTAGTTTCTGAGACCAGATCTGAATTCAGGAAGACGAGTCTTCCGATTCCAAAGTAGATAGTGTACTGAACCACCTACGGGAACTCCTTTTACAGATGAAGAAACTGAAGATTATAGATTTAGAGCTGGAAGAGATTCCAGGAACCACTTATTTGAACTCTTTCATTTTTACAAATGAGAAAATTGGAATCTATTCAAAAGTCAGATAAACATCAGAGTTAAGATTTGAACTCAGGTTCTCTGATTAAAGCTCTTTCTATTCAACCACTCCAGGAAATTGCCCAGCTATTCATGTACCATCATGTGAAATGATGAAGGTTCAACCCAGTTATGGAACCTCAATCCCTCTCTATAGGAAAGCCTTTTGTATCTTCCAAGGCTTTTGCTCAACTGCCTCCTCAGCCTTCTTTTTTCTAAACTCAGTAAACTCAATTCTCAGAACCCAATTTACTGTTCTTTTCCACTTCTCCACTTATGTCTTCCTGCAGCTGATTCTGTTCAAGTATCTTCATGGCCTGAACTAGTAGTAAACACTAATAAAGGGCCAACTTCGATGCCTATAAACCCCACCATGAGTTTTGAAATGTTAATCACTGTCCTTTTTTGCTCCCTTGATATTTACAAATTCAGCTTTCCTTCAAAATCCAGTGCCTTGAGAATAAGCTAATAAGTGCCTGAAATCCTTATTTATAGATACATCTGCATGTTGAGTCATTGATTTGGCCTATGCCCATCTTTACACACATACAGAGCAGCTAATCAAAGTGCAGCTCCTGCCTGGGTTTAGGGTGCAGGAGTGGATACACTTTACAACTTAAATAATTTTTGTATAATAAGATATTAATTTTGGCTGCTAAGGGGGTTTTTCGCTACTGATGCCAGTATTCCCCAATCATCTTAGGATACAACACTCTTCCCCCCCCCCCGACTCACTCATTCACTCAATAAGCCTTTCAATATCTAAGTCACACCCCAAACCAGAATCCCTCCACTGACTTCAGCAGATCTATGAACCTAGGAACCTCGGACATAGCCCCAGCCTGTTGCACTCTGACTTAATAACCAAAGAGAGTTTGTAATTATTGAGGACCTCCTATAGGTCAGATACATCTATTCATGTTTCCTGTGAGCTTCACCTGAATGAGTATGAAAATGCATTAACCTACATGATCCTCACATACCCTTTTACAAGTCAGCATCTGCTCTGCAAATTATGGTCTTAGACAGTTTCCTAGGTCCTTGAGAAGTAAACTGATTTGCCCAAAGTCACTCAGTCAATATGTTGGAGGTGAGACATTAACTCAGATCTTCCTGGCTTTGAGGTTAACCCTCTCTCTACTACTATTCATTTTTCTTTGCTAAGGTGTTTGAATATCACCTTCCTACTAGTTTTTTAAGAACTACAGGCTCTTACTCCTGTTTCAGTAGAATGAAAGTTCCTTGAGAACAAGGTCTATAGTATTTAGTCATTTTCAAAGCCCCAGTGGCTTGCATATAGTAAGCACTTAAGAAATAATTTTCAAATTAAATCTCCTGCCAATTCTAATTCCAAGTAGTTGAAAAAGAAAATGAAGTATTCCCTGTAAAACTGACAATTATTTTCCCTTTCAGTGCTCTTATTTCTAATATCCTTGTTCAATAACTGTTTCCCCACAGAGTGGGGAAATGATACCAATGTGGATAACATGACTTTTCCAAAAAAAAAAGTAAATGGTATGATGTGGAGATTCATAGTTACATATACAATCGTCATTTTGTTTTATATATGGAGAGATTCTTTTCTGTGTTTATAATTTTTTAAAAAGAAAAAAAAAGAAAAAGATACCATTTCATTTTTTACTCTGAAAGGAATATTTTATTTTAAGGACTTTAAAAAAAAAGAACTGATTTATTTCTACTTATTTAAAAGATTAGATGTGAGAAAGATTGTTGTGATGATCTTAAGTTTAATTGTTTAAAGGGGGCAGTTAACTTTTGCTCTACTCTTTGTAAACAAGCTACTGCTGTGCCCCAGAATTCATGGTGATCAGTATAGATCAGAGAAGAGAATTGAAGAGCCCAGTTGAAAATCAGTTCCTACCACAATCTTGGGAAATCTGCTCAAAGCAGAACCAGAAAACAGTGGACACAATGACCACAATACTCTAATGGAAGACAGCTTTAAAAGATTTCAGAATTCAGATTAAGACCAGTGGTGACTTCTGGGCAAAAGTCATGCTTCCATTTCTGTGTTGGAGGATGGACTGGAGATATGGAATCAGACCTGCAAAAGATGTAGGTTTGGAGTCTTAAGTCCCTTTCAGTTCTGCCATTCTATGACAGTAGGGTCTATTTGAAAGAGCAATGAACTTGGTCAGACAATGTGGATATGAATCTTGGGGTGTGTTGCTATACGATCCTTGACAGACTACTTCCCCTACTTTGAGCAAAGTTTTCCTCATCTGTTAAATGGGAATCCAAAGATTTTCTTGCATAAAGGCAGGATGTAAATGTGAGTCATCTCCTTTTCTAATGTATTTATCTATACTTAGATCCACATTTTAGGATATCAGTTATTTCATCCTGGTGGATACTTGTTCCATCCAAGCCATTCCTTACACCTCTTGCATAACAGTATTCATAAATCACTGGAGCTAAAATTTTCCATTACTTGGTAGCCAGCAATAAGCCTCTTCAAATTCAACTAAACTATCAATTAGAGAATGGCTGAAAATGTGATGGTATATGAATGTAATGGAATACCATTGTGTTATAAGAAATGATGAGCAGGCAGATTTCAAAAAAAATCTGGAAATTCTTATGTGAACTGATAAAAAGTGAAGTGATTAGAACCAGGAGAACATTGTACACCATAACAGAAGTATTGTGTGATCAGCTATAATTGACTTAGCTCTTCTCAGCAATCCAATAATTCAATACTCATGTTAGAAAAGAATACCCACAACCAGAGAAAGAACTGATGGCAGATTGAATCATACTTTTCTTATTTTTTGGTTATTTTGTGGTCCTTTCCTTTTGTTTTATTTCTTCTTTCACAGCATGACTAATGTGGAAAAATGCTTTACGTGATTGCACATATATGACATATCAGATCACTTGCCCTCTTGGAAAGGAAGAAGACAAGGGAAGGAAAGAGAGAAAAATTTGGAACTAAAAACCTTTCAAAAAATAAGTGTTGAAAATTGTCTTTATATATATTTGGAGGGTCAGAGAAACTGACCATTTTAAAAATCCTGCATTTTTTTTGATACTACTTGTGTCACCTTCAATAATCATTTATCTCCCTGAGCCTCAGCTTCTTCACCTGTAAGAGAAGCATGTTGGAGTAGAAGGCCCATGAGATCCCTTTCCCTCAAATTTGGTGATCCTAGCCAATGATTACCAATCTTTCCGCAGGATGACTCTCAAAGTGACTTTAGCTCAACAAAGGAGGATGTAGCAGGAAGTCTTGATGCCATGATGTTCAGAGAAAGGAAAATGTACCTGGAAAAGAGAAAATTTAGGAGGTGGGAGCACCAGGAGGAAAACATCTTATACAGGATAAAAAGTCAGGGAAACTATCCTTGAGACTTAATTTGTCCAAAGCACTAAAGCTCCAGCTGTTAATACAATTTCTTGGTTGCCTGAGGCATGGAAATTCTAGTCCATGAGGTTTCAGGACCTCTCACTTCTTGATGTTCCATTGCCCTGCAAGCTAACACACCCTTCTCTTCTGACAAGATGCATTTCTGCACAGAGATAAAGAAAATTTTGTCTGCCTGAACCACTGCTGTATCCTTACAAAATAACCTTTCCATGAAGCTGTTAAATAATCTTTTTGTTAAATGTTAGATAAGCTCTGAGTGTCTTGTTTTATTCCAATAGAAAACTGAACCATTGGATCATTCTGAGACAGGTCTAGACTAAAACAGTTGGAAAGGATAGATATCTTTAGATATTTTAAGAGTAGTCTCAAGTCAATATTAGATTTATTCTGTATAACTTTAGAGGATAGAACTATGACCAAAGAGTGGAAGTAAAAAAATTGTTTTAATTTCATGAAGAATTTTCTCCTTGAGAGATGGTAAGTTCCCTATAACTGGAGTCCTTCTATGAGAAGTGATTATTTGTCAAAGATAAAGGCAGATTGAAAGGAATAACAAAAGGAATCCAGAATATTGTTCAGTCATTTTCAGTCATGTCTGTTGAAGCCCTTTGGGGGTTTTTTTGGCAAAGATCCTAGAGAGGTTTGTCACTTCTTTCTCTACCTCATTTTATAGATGAGGAAATTGAAGTCCATCAAAAGGAAGTGATTCTCCCAGAGTCACAAAGCTAACTGATGGTGGAATCTCAATTGGATATCAAATCATCTGGCATTGATCTCCATCTCTCTGCAGTATTCTATAATCACTCTGCAGGGCTCCGCCCAGTGCCCTTACACAGAAAGATTATGGACAGGAAAAATAAGAGAGGAAAAAAGAAACATTATTTTATTAACCATAAACATTTTTGTTCATATTATGTTATTAACTTATTCACTTCTAATGGGCTGAGCCTGAGTCTGTTCTTCATATATGCCATTCCATCACCCATGCCTGGAATTCATCCCCATCTCAGTTGCACCTCAGTGAATCCTTCATTTCTTTTAAGACCCCAACTCAAGTATTAACCTTGCCCAAGCCTTTTCTGATCTTCCTTAGCTGTCCCTCCTTAAATTCCTTGTGTTTATTTTATATTTATTCTGCATTATTTTATATATGTATATGTTGTCTTCTCCAAAGAATGTGAGTTCCCTAAGGAGAGGGTCCATTTTACTTTTTGTCTTTGTCTTACTCTTCCTTTAAAGTTCCTGAAATATTACCGATGTTTAATAAATGCTTACTGATAGATGGATCTGAAGTGGACTATGGTAATCCTCATTTGGAGCTTACTTTCACTATTCTGGCCTTTTTCATTCTTCAATAAAACATCCATGTTTTGAAGATCTCAAAATCTCTGAGTTATCCAACTTCTAATTATAATTCTGACCTCAGTTTCTATCACCAATCTATAACTAGGAATTTTCTTCACTTTTGCTAAAAACAATTGGGGAATGCAATGGAAGTGAGAACACAGTAGTCAGTCTGATTAGGTACTGAAAGGGAAAGAGACTACAAATGACCCAGATACTATCTCTCTTGTCTATATTTCTCTACATTTCCATCTTTTTCTTCTTTCCTTTCTTCTGTCATTTCTTACCTCTTTCCTTCCATCTCTCTCCACATCTCATCTCTCTTCTTCCCCCTCTCTGCATCCTTCCCTTTCTCCCTTTATTTCTTCCTCCCTTCTTTCCTTATCTTCCTTCATCCCTTTCTCTTTCCTTCTCTCCCTCCCTTCCTTCGATGGATTTAATTACCATTTCCATGCTGATGATTTTCAAATCTACTTATCTTGCCCCAGTCTCTCTCCCGATCTCTAATCTCATATTTGCCTTTCAGACATCTCAAAGTGGATGTCCAGCCGATATCTTAAACTCAACATGTCCAAAATGGAACTTCTTACCATTCTTCCTTAATCCTGTCTCTTTTCCTGATTTTCCTATCACTGGAGAGGGCAAAAGCATCCTTTTAGTATCTCAGGCTAATAACCTAGGAGTCATCCTGGATTCTTCTTATTTCTTATCATGCCCATACCTAATTTGTTGCTAAAGCTTGTTGATTTTACCTTTGCAAAATCTCTGAATATGTTTGCTCCTTCCTCTTTCTCATTTTTCCTTCATTCCTCCTTCCTCTTTCCCTCTCTTCTTCCCTTCCTACCTTCCTGATAGTCAAAGCCTGAACTTTGGCCAATCCATGTATCAATAATCTCTAATTTCTAGTGTAATGGTAATAATTTCCACATAAGGGGATAATGAAGCGTAAAGCACTTCTTTATACTTCTTTTAAGATCATAACCCCTTGTCTCTCTTATCTGCTCATTTTCTTCTGTGTTTTCATAAACTGGGCTGAGGTGAGGAATCAGTGGATCGGGGGATGTCTCATACTATACATAATTATGATGGAATATTGCTGATATAAGAAATGTGTTTTGGGAAAACATATAGATACAGATTTCAGAAATAATCTGTGCAGTGATTGCAACAATGTAAGGGGTGAGGAGAGTAACTAAATGCTTTGTTGTTATAATGTTCAAGCTTTGCTCTGGAAAAAAAAAATGTTGAGAAAATGTACTTTCTTCCATTTGTGGAAGTGGGGGACTAAAGGTATGAAATATCTGAGAGACAGATGACATGTTGATTGGTTTCCCCTGCAAGTTGGAGAAGTAGATTAAAGGGGATGCTGTTCATGTAACACAATTTACATTTTGAATTACCCAATTGATGAACTACTTTATTTTGCTACCACAAAAAGTAGTCCTAGGGGCAGCTAGGTGGCGCAGTGGATAGAGCACCAGCCCTGAAGTCAGGAGGACCTGAGTTCAAATCTGGTCTCAGACACTTCCTAGCTGTGTGACCCTGGGCAAGTCACTTAACCCCAATTGCCTCAGCAAAAAGCAAAAAAACAAAAAACAAACAAAAAAAAAAAAGTAGTCCTGCAACTATTTTGAAAATATGAGGGAACTTGCCTCCCTTCCTTTCTTCCGGTCTTCTTCTTCCCTTCCTTCCTTTTTCTCTTTTCCCTTTCCACCTTAACTTTGTATTAGATTTCACCTAGAAGATTTTGAACCTTTAGGACTAGGACTAAGTATAATATGTGTGTGCGCGCGCACATATATGTGTGCACACATGCATATTATACATATGTGCATATTATAATTATACACATGTGTGCACACACATATATATGCATATGTATGCATGTGTGTGTGTGTGTGTGTATGGCTTTTCCCCATTAGGACGACTTTAATAGAGCTACAAAACTCAGATGGTTTCAAACTCCAAGATCTCTCTATGGTCTAAACAATGTTAACACAGAACTTGGTCATTAGAATGAGGAGAGAAGCAACAGGCCTAAATAGGGCAAAGCTGGCTGCTGCCCTCAAGGAACAGATATATACACAAAGATGTGTGTGTGTGTGTGTGTGTACACATACTTTAAAAAAAATAAAAATCATTTTAAATAAAAGGATTTAAAATTTTTTCAAATAAGGATCCCACCTATCTTAATAAATGCCCTTCTATATCTTTTCCAATATATATCATCCCCTTTTTTATTGATTTAAGCCCAGAGGCACTGGTCAGTATTGAGGATTATATATTAACCTGAGAGTCTATGCTGAGCAATTATATTTTTTGATATCTATTCAGCTTTTCAAGCCCTGCCCTATGGGCCCACACCCCTTTCATTCTATCATTTCCTAAGTCCAATAACAAAACATATCCTTAAAAAAAATCTTTCTCTCTCTTTATATTTGCAAATACTTATAGTATATACAGACGTTCAGAGTGACTAAAATTTGAGCCTTTGATTAATATCAATTCCTGCGCTACAACATATATATATATATGTGTATATATATATATGTGTGTGTGTATATATATATATATATCTGAGTCATAGAAATGTCAGACGACAATTCAATTCCCTGTCATTCTGTAAATAAGTATTAAATACCTCTGGAGGTGTGGCCCTGTACCAGGTACTCTAGGGAATAGTTCAGTGCTTTTTTTTTTTCTTCTTCTTTTTTTATTCACTTGTAGGGAAGAAGGGAAGAATAAAGTTGAAACTCCTTAACTGGCATTCAGGACTCCTCAATCTACCTCTGAATATTTACATACAGTATTCACCTCTACCTATTTTATATTGTAGCCAAAATGGAATTTTGTATTTATTTGTTTATTGTATTTATTGTGTATGCTTTTCTTCCTCTTTGTTCACTTTGTTACAATCTGGCTTCCAACTTCATCATTCCGCTGAAACTTCTCTCTTCAAAATTACCAGTGGTCTCTTTCTTAATAGCCAAAATAATGACTTTTTAAAAAAAATTTCCTTCTTTGGAGCCTTTGATGCTATTTACTAATCTCTTCTCCTGAATACACTCTTCTCTCTAGGTTTTGGGACACCTGATTTTTGTCCCCAGACTGCCCCTGCTCAGTTTTCTTTGCTGAATTCTTCTCCAGATCATGCCCTCTAATCCTAGGCAACCCTCAGGCCTCTGTCCTGGGCCTTTTTCTCTTCTTCCTGTACTTCACCCAGGGATCCTATCAACTCCCGTGGTTTGAGTTGTCATCTTTATTCTGATAATTATCAAATCTACCTCTCTTGGACCAGTCTCTCCTAATCTCCAATCTCACTTTCCAACTGTCTTTCAGATATCTCAAACCAGATGTCCAATAGACATCTTAATGTCAGCCTGTCTAGAATGGAACTTGACCCCCTGGATGTTCCACAAACAAGGCACTCCTATCTCCTGGCTTCTCTAAGTCCAGTTATCACCCTCCAAAAGCCTTCCCAATCTCTCTTAATTCTAGTACCTTCTCTCTTTTAATTATTTTATTTTTATCTTGTATAGGCTTGTTTTTACATTTTTGTTTGCTTGTTACCTCCCCCATGAGCTCCTTGAGAGCAAGAACTATGTCTTGTGTCTATAGCACTTAGCATAGAACCTGACACTTAGTAGGTCCTTAATAAATTTTTTATTATCTAACTTTTCTGGATGCTTCAATATCTTTCTTTCTCCTTCTTTTCCCTACCTTCCATAATTCTCTGATCTGAAATTGTTAAAATCTTACCTATCTTACAGGATTGTAATCAAACATCGAAGTGAAAAGGACACTGATTTTGGAAGCTAAGGAACTTCAATTCAAATACAACCTTTGTCCATTATTGCTTGTGTAAATCACCATATCTCACTATAGCAGTATCCTTACACACCCCTCATTTCCCGACCAGAAGGGATGAAGTTAAAAGAGCAGGTGGAGTGAGAAAGAGACAAAGATACACAGAGACAGACAGACAGACAGAGACAGGGAGAGGCAGAGGCCGAAAGAGACAGACAGAGACACAAAGAGACAGGGTCAGAGAGACAGAAACAGAGAGACAGGGGCAGGAAGACAGAGACAGAAACAGAGACAAAGACAGAGAGACAGGGAGAGAAACAGAGAGTCAGAAAGAGAGACAGGATAGAGACAGAGTCAGAGTCAAAGACAGACAGACAGAGACAGATTTTGAGCATGGCTTAAGTGGAAACTTGTTTTGTTGGACTGTGTATGTTTATAACATGTTCTGTTTTTATTTTGTGTTTTTTTTCAAGAGGGAGGGGAGATTATGTGATAATAAATGAATACATATTTTCTTAAAAATAAAATGAAGATTAGGGGTGGCTAGATGGTACAGGGGATAAAGCACTGGGTGTGAAGTCAGGAAAACCTAAGTTCAAATCTAGCCTCAGATAACTGTGGGACCCTGGACAAGTCATTTAACCCTGTCTGCCTCAGTTTCCTCAACTCTAAAATGGGGATGATAATGGCAACTATCTCTCCAGGTTGTTGTGAGTATTAAATTAGATGTTTGTAAAGTATTTAACCATGTGCTTGGCTCATAGTAGGCACTTAAATGTGTGTTTCCTTCCTTCTTGCCTTCCTGAGATGACTTCCAGTTTTATATCTAAGCCCCTGTGAATTTCCATTAAGCCTTCTCTGATTCTCCTTCAGTAAAATTCTTTTTAAAATACACAAAAGAAAACAAAAGATGCATAAAGAAATGAAAACAAATGTTCATTACTACTTTGTTAAATTATACACTTTATTTTATATATATATATATATATAAAAGAGGTCCCCAGCAGAGATATTCTTTCTGATTTTGGCGAGCCACACGTATTAGTTACGTATCTAGGTATGTTGGGTATGATGTCCACATGTATGTGACTCAGTTCTGAAGAGCACAGGAACCCTATGATGACAGAGTTACCCACTACTGGCAGCTGAGACGCTGAAGCAATGGCTCAGCAAATTTCTAAGAAGCAAGGATCATTGAGGTTTATTCTTTTCCTGTAAGTCTCCAGGTGGCCCCATGCAACTCTAAGACTTCTAATGAGGGCTGGGGAAATAGTCTGTGCTTTCTCCACCCTAGGATTGTGGCAACCATCCTCATGTGACAACTAGAGTAGGGGGACTCCTTTAGGAACCTAGCAGTTTTTCCAAATTTGTGTGTTTTCTTTCCATAAATGATTATTGGATATCAACCTTAAGTTGGATGCCTTTAGGATCAGAAGTGATTTTATGAGTTTGAGCAGTCTGAATGTCCATCTGGTAGAGGGGAGTTTCTTCACCAAAGAAGATGGCCAAAGCAGATGAATGACTAAGAATTACTTGTATAGTGCAGACCACAAAATGTTTTATGTTTTGCTGAGGTTGAAGTATCAGCTTCCTTAATGATAATCATAAATTATATTATTTAATTTTACTTTAAATTATTCTGTCAATGTCTGCTGAGACTTTTGTATCTTTTAGTATTTGTTGTGTGTAGGAAAATTCCTTTCTAGTATCTGATTCATAATTGTAAATTGAGTATCTCTTTTCATGTGCCACAACCTAAACAATTTCTACCACTCTATTGGTGTGGAGCCATAACAGGTGAGGGGCAGAGGAGGAAGGGATGGAGAAAGAGAGGGAAGAAGGGAGAGATAGAGGAAGAGAAAGAAGAGAGGGAGGGAGAGAGATAAGAAGGGAGGGAGGGAGAGAGAGAGAGAACAGGAGAGATGGACAGACAAAGAGAGAAACAGAGAAGCAGAGAGAGAAGAGAGCCAAGCCCTTCTTATTAAAAACTAGGCTACCTTGGGACTGAATGCAGTTAGACTACATGTGTGGGTCCAGAAAGGAAGGGCCTTTAATTGGTATTATGTTCTAATTCTTTGGCCGCCTTCTCCCCTTTCCCAAAATGATTCATTCAAGCAGCATAGAACAAAAGTTCATATTTTTAAATATAATCTTCTTTTTTTGCTATTCTTTGTAAATTGAAATGTTTTTGTTTATTGATCATTGTTAAGTTCACAATAATTTTCTAATCTATTTAACTAGTTGAAGAATGTATAGTAATGAAGGCCTAGTCTAAATTAGTCATGGAAGGATGATAGAAGGAATAGTATGAAAGACATTTCAAAGGAAGAATGAATAGGACTTAGTGACTGGATATAAAGGATAGAATAAAAGGAAAAGGAAAAGCTCATTTAGATCCAGAAAAGACCACGATTATCATCTAATAGTCCAACCCTCCTTAAGAAGCCCTAAGTGGAGACAAGCCAGAGTAGGAGATAAAGTGTGAAGCCCCAATCTTATAGCAGGACACAGAGTCACCTCAAAATTGTCCTGAAGCACTATCTACTGTAAGAGATGGAGACAGATTAGCAGCTAGCTCCAAGTGATCTTGGGATCCATCTACCATAAGAAACAAAGCCAGAGAGGCTACCAGCATGGGCCAGGAGCCCAGCCACTGTGGGAGAGAGTGTCATCTCAGCATCCAGGCAGTAAGGGCCTGAACAATAGCAGGAGACAAGGCTAGCCAATTCCTGCAGTAGGCAGGCCCTCACAAAGCCATTAAATACAAATTCAAACTAGCCTACCCATCAACACCATCCAAAATTATGTGGTTTTGGAATTTAACCCAAGCAGAATCCTTCAATCCAGAATTTAAGACTGGAAATATGTATAAACAGATGAAAACATGAGTAAGCAGATCAAACTTGGGCTGAGAGAAGCACATGGAGTAAACCCAGAAGAGAATATTCTACTATAGCAGTCCAAATAGAGACTGAGATACAAAATGTAATAAGTATATAAAAAGGAAAAAATGACAAAAAGAATTAACAGGGTAAATTTTACCCAGAATTAATCCCTTGAAAATTAAAATCAACAAAACAGAAATCAGTCACTTCACAAGACAATGAGAAATATTAAAATAAAATCAAAAGATTGAAAAAAACAAAAGAAAACATAAGATATATTATCAAAAACAACTGATATGGAAAACAGATCAAGTAAGGATAATATAAAAATATGAGACCATTGAAAACCATCATTCCCCTCAATATAAGTTGTGGTATCATTTTTAAGCAATTATAAATGAAAACTTCCCTGATCTCTTAGAATTAGAGAACAAAATGAAGAAAATAGAAATCACTGATCACTTCTACAAGGGAACCTCCACATAAAAACAAACAAAAATGTTACAATCCAAATAGAATATTTTCAGGTCAAAGAAAACAAAATGTATCAGTCAAAAATGTTTTTGGTCAAGCCCTTTGACTTCTTTGATTTCAGTTTAATAAGGAAACTCAGCTAAGAAGCTTTATTTAAAAAATAAAAATCTTGGCTAATCTAATACATGGTGATTTTATATATAATTTTGCTTCCATGATTAATATGGATATTGAGTTACTTGCCTAGAATATTATTATTGTTATTATTATTAGGGCTACTAAAAACAAATAGTGCTGCCAAACATTGGATGGGAAGAAACAATATTAACTATCAAATGATAAGTATATTCTATCATGTTTATTTGTGGGTTTTTTGATGAGTTTACTAAAATGGAAAATGAAGGAAATATTAGAATCATCATAATATGATTTCAGCAAAATATATAGCAAAGTTTTTCCCAATCCAAGTTTATCCTCCACTCATTTGTCAAAACATACTTGTCCTAAAACATAGTCATGACCATGTCATACCTCTTTTTGAAAAACTCTAGTGGTTTCCTATTACTTCTGAGATCAAATATAAAACTTCCAGTTTGAATTTTAAAGCCATTTATAACCTGATCCTTTTTTATTTTTTCATTCTTCCTACAATTTGCTCCCATTCCCCTTCCACACATACTCCATCTTCCTTTAAGTCCTAATGAAAATCTCATCTTCTATAGGAAACCTTCCCTAACTCTTCTTAATTCTAGTATCTTCTTTTTCTTAATTTCTATTTATTATCCAGTGCATATAGCTTGTTTGAAATATATTTGTTTGGGGAGAGTGGAACCAAGATGGCAGAGTAAAGGCAGGAACTTGCCCAACCTCTCCCTCAAACTGCTCCAATAATAAATAATGATTCTGAACAAATTTTAGAGCAACAGAACATCCAAAGAGACAGTACAACATTTTCCAGCAGAAGGCAACTTAGCTCATCAGAAAAGGTCTGACACAGCAAGATGGGAGTCCAGTAGCAGTTCCGGTGCAGGGTGCACCCAATGCAGCCCCAGACCAGCCTGGACCAACCTCTGAATCAACACCAGTACTGGTGGCTTACAGACCTCTCAGCCCAGAGACACCAAAGAGGAGCTGGAAGGTCACCAGAAAAGGTCGGTGGAACCAGAGTGGGAACCTAGTGTGCAATCCCAGCTCCAGCCTGGACCCCAAATTAACAGCAGTGCTGGAGCCTTCTGGACCTCTTAGCCCCTGGACACCTGGAAGGTCAGTGGAGAAGGTCTGTGGCAATGGGGTAGGAGTCTGGTGTGCAATCCCAGGGTAGCACTGGCCAGCATATTAAATCTTACAGCTACAGTGGGGCAGAGACATACCTAACAGCTCCAGGGAAGAAAAGAATGTTTGTGATAAGATTCCTAGAATCTGAAAACAGCTGCACAAAACTCATGAAGCTTGAGACAGTGCACCCTCCACCCTGGAAACAGAGCCCTGGTTTAACACAGAATTAGAAGCTGAGTAATAGAATAGGAAAATGAGCAGAAAACACAAAAAATGTTTCTGACCATTGAAAGTTAGTATGGTGACAAGGAGGATCAAAATACACTTTCAGAAGTTGATAACAAAATCAAAGCACCTACATCCAAAGCTTCCAAGAAAAATAAGAATTGGGCTCAGGCCATGGAAGCATTCAAAAAGGACTTCGAAAATCAAATGACAGAGGAAAAATTAAGGAAAGAATTGAGAGAAGTGCAAAAAAATACAAAAAGCTAATGAGTAGAAGAATGCCTTCAAAAGCAAAACTGGCCAATTGGTAAGGGAGGTACAGAAGTTCACTGAGGAAAACAATTCCTAAAAAAATAGAATTGAGCAAATGGAAGCTAATGGATTTATGATAAATTAAGATACAATAAAGCAAAACCAAAAAATGAAAAAAATAGAAAAAAAATGTGAAATATTTCATTGGAAAAACAACTAACTTGGAAAATAGATCCAGGAGAGATGATTTAAAAATTATTAGTCTACCTGAAAGTCATGATCAAAAAAAAGAGACTGGATATCATCTTTCATGAAATTATCAAGGAAAACTATCCTGATATTCTAGAACCAGAGGATAAAATAGAAATTGAAAGAATACACCAATCATCTCCCCAGTTTTGCTTAATCTTAGTGCCTTCCTTCTGAGATTGTGTATATGTGTATAAAATTGTGTATGCATATATAAATACATGTTTGTATTTATACTTAAATGTGTATTCATCTTGGTCTTACATGATTCTTTATATCTCTCCCCAATTATAATGTGAACTTTTGGACAGCAGAGACTAATTATACTTTTTTTATATATATTGCTAGTGCTTAGTACAATTCCTGAAGTGTTATTATTGTTATTGGTCCTTTGTACTCAAAGCAGACTGATGACATCATGATGTTGGGGTCAAGGTACAGTATGATCAACCGTGGTTTATCAGTCCAACGGGAGCTTGGATCACTACCTCAGGTCAAGCACAAATTGTCCATGTAAACACAAAACATTGTTGATGCATCTTCACAGCAAGCATTGTCATTTAATAGACTGGCATAGTGTAGGTGCTTAATAAAATGTTTATTGATTTAAACACAAAAGTAGACAGATGTGGCTGGTCTCTAGTGGAGTGTCCCAGTGATATGTTCCTATCTCTGTTTAACATTTTAAAATAGTGATTTGGTTGATAACAAGATGACATGTTTATCAAAAATGCAAGTCAAATGCATTTGACTGGGAGGGCAGCTAGTACATTGTTTCATAGATGACAGGTTAGAATATTGGGTGAAATATAATAAGGTAAAATTTTAACATGGATAAATGTTGAGTCTCATACTGAATTTAAAAAAATTAATTGTAAAAGTACAGGAAAGATAGGAATAATTCTCCATTCCTCTGAAGAAGATCTAGACTTCTAATGAGTTTCAAGCTCAATAGGTGTCAGTTTTGTGATATGAAGCCAAAACAAGTTAAATGTCCAGAATGGACATATGATAGTGCTACTATACTTTGTCCTTTTCAGCCCAGATCAGAACTATTGTAAGTCCAGAAAAGAACTATTGTGTTCTTGTACCACATTGGAAATTACATTCACAAATTGAAAAAAAATGTCTAGAAGAGAATATCCAGTAACACAAAAGGACTAGAAACCATTCCAGAAGAGCATTTGTTGGAGGGATCCCAGGGATTTAATAGTAGAACGAAAGACCCATTCAGAAGGATGTGGGAATTGTCTTTACATATTTGTGGGGCTATCTTTTGGAAAGCAATTAGGTGGTACAGTAAATAGAGTAGTGAGTGCCAAGTAAGGATTACCTGAGTTCAAATCCAGCCAAAGAAACTTCCTAGCTGTGGGCAAGCCCTTCACAATCTGTGCTTGGAGTTCACTGGAAAAGGAAATGGCAAACCATTTCAGTGTCTTTGCCAAGAAAACTTCATAAACAGAGGTCCATGGGGTCACAAAGAATTGGATGTGAATGAATACCAAATAACATTTTGAAGCAACTAGGAGGCACAGTGGATAAAGCACTGGGCCTGAAGAAAGAAAAACTCATCTTCATGAGTTCCAATCTGCAAAGTTCCAAACTGCTGATGGTAGGTCAAAGAACTAAGGAATAATGGAAATAGGAAAGGATACCAGGCCAAATACATGGAGGCTGTGCAACACTCCACCACGCTGGAGGAAAAGCATGGTATCCCAGATGGAGCCTGTTCTGACCATCCAAAAGTCACTTTGAGCAGAGACCCAGGCTGGTGAAATGCAAATTGTCTAGACTGGAAAGAGGCTAAGAAGTTTTGAGATCCAATCCCAAAGATTTCAGGAAAAGGAAGATTTGTTGATAAATTTTAAAAGAGATTATTTGCTTCTCAAATACCTCAAGCAGCAGAATTGCAACAAAGAATAAATGCAGCAACCAAGGACCACAACAGTAGCAGAGTGACAACATAGAGACCAGTAAGAAATTTCTTTATTATTATTATTATTATTATTATTATTGCTGAGGCAATTGGGGCTAAATGACTTGCCCAGGGTCACCCAGCTAGGAAGTGTTAAGGTCTGAGGTCAAATGGAACTCAGGTCCTCCTGACTTCAGGGCTGGTGTTCTATCCACTGCGCCACCTAGCTGCCCCTGCATTATTATTATTAAAGCTTTTTATTTTCAACACATATGCAGATAATTTTTAACATTCACGCTTGCAAAACCTTGTGTTCCAAATTTTTTTTCTCCTTCCCTTCCTCTCCTAGACAGCAAGTAATCCAATATGTGTTAAACATGTGCATTTCCTCTCTCTATTTCCACAATTATCATGCTGCACAAGAAAAATCAGATCAAAAAATGAGAAAGAAAACAAAAAGCAAGCAAACAAATATAAAAAAAATGAAAATACTATGTTGTGATCTACATTCTCTCTCTGGGTGCAGATGGCTCTCTCCATCACAAAATCATTGGAAGTAGCCTAAATCATCTCACTGTGGAAAAGAGCCATGTCTGTTAGAATTGATCGTCATATAATCGCAGTAAGAAATTTCTTTCTAAATGTACACAAGGAGACAGGGTCAGGAGTGGGGGTGATGTCAGAAGTATGATAGAGGTAAGAGTTAAGAGGCTGACATGTGGCATTTTGGGAAAAAATCTCATAACTCCCTGCTTAAAATCAATGTTTTGGTTTTTGTGGAAAATACATAAAAGGGAAATTGAGGAGCAAGAGAATAGAAAGAAATATGTTATGAGCCAGGGGAAAATTTAGGTATTGCAATAAGGGAAAGGGGACCCCTGTAGTCTCAGAGAGGGGAAAAACTACAGGGGAATGGGTAGGAAGAAGGAGGAAGGATTGAAAAGAGAAGGAAGGAAGGAGACCTTACTTTGTTGGTGGAAGGGGGTTCTGCTGATGAATGTCAATATGGGTGAAGAGAGATCTGTGAAGGAAGATGGAGATCTTGCACCTGGTATAGTCTGGGGGATTCAGTGCTTTAGAAAAAGGTACTTATTCTATATCAGGAAGGGGGTAGCTGGAACACTTGGATCCAATTGGCAACTGGATGAGTGGAATAGCAAGGACTGAGGGAGGTGAGATTTTAAGGTTAGACAAGAAAAGAAAGGAACTGGGGAAGGGCAGGAGTGTATATATTAATGACTAGCCGTTTTATCAGTGACATCATTGGGGAGGGACTCTACTTTTGGGTCAGTGTCTTCACTGGTACCTGCAATAATTGACATTGATCTGACAATGAGATACACTGGAAAGGGGGGGATCCATGGGACAGACTTTACAAAGCAGTGATAGAAACCACCTAGAGGAGAAAATGTAGAATTGATATCTCAGAAGCTTTCATTGCATGAGGAATACAGGGGGAAAAAGAAAAGAAAAAAGATACCAGGCAATTATAAGGGTCAAGAATCAGAATGAGGATCTATAGCAGACAAAAAAGGGGGGGTGGGTAATGAGGAGAATGAGAGAAATCTCTTTGGTAAGAAGTCACAAAAATGAAATTTTAGAAACTATTATTGGACTAGGTGAAGGGGAAGAGAGGAAAAGGGGATCTACTTGACTGAGGGGAAAAGGGATTAAGAATTACATACCATACATATAATATATATGTAACAAAATATATAATATATACATGTATATTATATAAATCTCAAAGGGAAAGATGTAATAAATGAGAGGAAGGAACAGGGTTCAAGGAAGGAGAGCCAATGTGAAGACAGACACAAAAAATATTAAAATTTCACTGTTCGCAGAAAAGTGGGAAATATCATTGCATAAATATTTATTCTCTTCTGAGAAAATTTTTATCTGACAATGCAACTAGTACATTTTTCTGACTCTATAATTGCCTGGAGTAAGGGTTTATAAGATTTGACTTGGGTCACACATATGGATAGCATTTTATCTTTCAGTAGAAATAGGTGAAATTCTCCTATATCATTGAAAGACCATCTTCTTCCCTGGAAGATAATGCTCATTCTAGCTGGGTAACTTATTCTTGGCTGTAATCCAAGTTCCTTTGCCCTTCTGAATATCTGATTCCAGGGCCTTCGATCCTTCAAAGTAGAAGCTGCTAGGTCCTGTGTGATCCTAATTGTAGCTCCCCGATATTTAAATTGTTTCTTTCTGGCTTCTTGTAATATCTTTTCCTTGGTATGATAGTTCTGGAATTTAGCCACGATATTTCTGGGGGACTTAATTTTTGGGTTTCTTTCAGGAGGTGATCGGTGGATTGTTTCAAGGAGTATTTTGCCTTCTGGGTGTAAAATATCAGGGCAGTTTTCTTTTATGATTTCCTGGAAGATAGTGTCCAGGTTCTTTTTTTCATCATGGCTTTCAGGAAGCCCTATAATCCTTAGATTGTCTCTCCTAGATCTATTTTCCAGGTCAGTTGTTTTTCCTAGGAGATATTTCATGTTTTTCTCTATCTTTTCATTTTTTTGTTTTTGTTCAACTGATTCTTGAAGTCTTGATGAGTCATTAATTTCCAATTGTTCGATTCTAATTTTTAATGTCTTATTTTCTTCAGTTACTGTTTTTAGTTCCTTTTGCAATTGACCAATTACATTTTTTTGTTCACTGCATTCTTTTTCCATTTTTTCTATTTATTTTGCAGTGATCTCATTTCATTTCCCCATGTTTCTTCTAACTCTCTTTTAAGATTTTTTATGCAATCTTCAAAGAGAGCCTTGTGACATGGAGACCAATTTATGTCTCTCTTTGGGGCTTTTTCTGGAGTTGCTTTACCTTTAGGGGCCTCAGGATTTGAGGTCTGTTCTTCCCTCTCTCCATAAAAGTTGTCTATGGTGAGAGCTCTTTTTGGTTTTTTATTCATTTTTTTAAAGGTGTGAGGTCTGTTTAGGGCAAAGGTGGGACAGCTGCTTTAATTTGCCCTGGGGCAGTTCTGCTGATTGAGTTATTTCAGGAACTGGGCAGTTCTGCTGATTGAATTATGTCAGGGGCTGGGCAGCTCCGCTGATTGAATTATTTCTGGTGCTTATCAGACCTGTTGTTTGATTGATTGCTTTAAGGTGCTGTGTAATGGCAGCTAGTTACGATGCTCATCAGGGGTTCAGTGGTTCACAATCTATCCCCCTCAAAAGGCAGACCCTCCAAACCACCTGCCCACAATCAGGACAAATTGTTCCAAGAGGCTCGAAGAAGACTCCCAGGTGTGTGAAAAGCACAACGCTCCCAATCCTGTTCTGACTCCTGTTCCAGCTCCCTGCTCCAGCTCCCTGCCCCGGTCTCCCTGTGCTGCAGTCTGGGTTCAGCAGGCCACCCCCTGCCCCATTAAAACAGACCTGTTTTGAGGTTCCTCCAGAGTATCTTCTTCTAGAATCGCGTTGCTCTCCGGATATTGTGGATTTTTTTGCTTCAGAATCAGTCTAGAGGCTTCATATTTTGTTGGTTTGAGGGGAGGTTAGAGGAGGTTACAGAGAATCCTGTCTGATCTCCGCCACTATGGCTCCAAGTGGATAGCATTTTATAAAATCATAATTTGAACACAGGGCTTAATGGCTTCGGGGCTAATTCATTATCTACTATGTAGCCCAGATGTGTTTTAATTTGAGCATTCTCAGGGAAGTGAATTAGGAGGGAAGCCTTAGGAAAACTAAACATGAGCTTTTTCCAGTAGCAACGACAGTCATTATTTGATTGTGTTTTCTCTAACATTTTAAGGTTTTCAAAATGTTTTCCTTTCAATCACCTTGTAACATAGTTAGTGTAAATGATCTTATCCTCCTTTTATGTGTAAAGAATTCTATAAAATGAGTTGCCCAGGATCATACAGCTGTTAAATTTTGAAGCCAAGACTGAAACCCAGTTTTCTGGTTCCAAATAATTTTTTTCTAATTATGCTGTTCTCCACTTCCCCCTCCTTTCCCTATCTGGAAACAAAGAAGAAGGAGTTTCCTCACCAAGAATTTTGGTACCAATGAAACCACAGATCTTGACACCATCATAATCACAACCACTAACATATAGTATTTTAAAGTCTATAAAGTTCTTTACATTTAGGTTGTTCCAAAGTCTTAGGGCAATTTTAAGCTTTAATAAGGATAAAACTGTCTTAAGACTTATTAAACTGCTAATACTTTTCAGATGCTATTGGATTAAAGATATGAAAATTTAATAATGACATAAGACTTTTGGGACACCCTCTATATATTTTAATTTGAATTCCCAACAACTCCATGGGATATTTACTTCCTCATTTTACAGATAAGAAAACTGAGATGAAGTGAGTTGTCCATGATTATATAATAAATGTCAGAGGCAGGATTTCAGCACAGCCTCCCTGATTCCAAGTTCAAACTGTTCTTCATTGAAAGGTTTTTCTTAATTTAGAGTTTAGATGTTTACTCTTTGGGGATATTATAAAGGAGAATCCATTTTAGATGAGTGTTGGACAAAATGAGGTCCCTGCCATATCTGAGATTCTGGGAATTAAAAAATGGCATTCCTTTTCCCTGTAGTATATTGGTCTCCATGGTTATTTGAAGAGGATATGAAGGGTTGTTGTCTTAATCAGTTGTGGGTCTATTGCTTTTTCAGTTTCCTTTGTTAATCCTGGAGCTAATTTAATGGCAGCTATTTCCAGATTAAAGAGGTCAGCAGGCTTTCTCTCACATGAAAGATTCTAGACTTGAAAAGGAAGTGGAATGAAAACATATTTTAATGTATATAAACAGGGACAGAGATCCTATATAAAGGACAATGGAATCTTATGGAGTGGAATCTCTAAGCCACCAGCTTGAATCTGCTTTTTCCTCTACACCCGAACAAAGGGGAGGGTCCTAAACTATTTTTATGTCAGGACCCTTCTAACAGTTTGGTGAAGTCTATCCATCCCTTCTCAGGATAATAGATTTTGTTCTATTTTCATTTTCTTGTTTATTTGGGTTTTTTGAGACTTGAGTCTCCCAATCTGGGACAGGCTGGAAGTGCCAAAGTCACTCATGAACTCTACTGATCTTTTGTTTCTGACCTGAGTTGATATGGCCACCCTTGAGGTCCCTCAGTCCCTGAAGCCTCCCATATTAGTGCTGGACTTGAGGCAGATACCTGATCAGTTTTAGCTGGACTGCAACTAGAACTTTCAAGCTAATTCGGTCTACCAGCCTTAGCCACCCCAATAGTAGGGATTACAGATGTGTACCACAGCATGGCCAAAATAAGGATGAAAAATGCATAAAATAAAATTTTCAGGACAAGAAAGGAAACCAATTATATTAAAATATAATAATCAAAAATATTTTAAAAGTTTACATATTCCTATGTTAACTGTATTCTCCATGAGAGAGACAAGAGTGTTTGACTTAACTTCTGTCCACTTTTCAAATGTCTGCAGTGTTTCTCAAAGCTGACCTAAGATGATTATATGTGAACAAAGAGGGAGTACATAAGGGAATTATTTTTGATATGAATTTTGGAGTTGTGTGTGTGTGTGTATGTGTCCATGTGTACTAGATAAAAGTTGGTGAGATAGGAGTTGAGTTTCCTTAGGTGATGGATGATGGAAATTAAGTAAGTGCTTTGGTAAACTTTGGAATAAAATAGGCAGTTATTTCAGTTGCTAAAAACAGCCATACTTTAAGACCCATAGAGTATATTATGGGATAATCTGTCGCTGCTGAAGGATCTGTGAAGGAATTTTGGTCTTAGAGGGCACTGAGATCTCCCTCTTTTGTGCAGTTTTTTTTTTGCAGGTCCTCCACTTTCTCAGGTTCTCGGGTGCCACTATCTATGGGACATCTGCTAGACAAACTCCTCACCTTTACCTCACCTTAGTATTGTCTCTCAGTAGGCACAGTATTTAAAACAAACTCTCTTTTACTTCTAATAATCCATCCAGCTGGCCATCAGAGAGGGTGGAGAGAGCCATGGGTGGATCACTCAACAAAGCAAATATTAAATGTCTTGGTCACTGAGCTTCACCCAGAAAAACAGAATTCCCTGAAGCTCTTCCAGAATTCTACAAAGAATGATTGGGACTGTGGAAACTTACCACATCCACCACACACACACACACACACACACACACACACACACACCCCTCTAACCATTGAGGATTAGAACCTTGAAGCTAGGCGGAAACTAAAAGATCATCTTGTCCAGTCTCTCACCAATTTTATTTTATCTTTAAAAGTAGGTGCTCACTTCCTCTTCCTTCTTTTCTTCCTTTTTGCCTTTCTGCCTTCTTATTTTCCTTTTTTTTCCTTCCTGCCTTCTTTTCTTCCTTCCTATCTTCTTTCTTTCCTTTTTTCTTTTATTCTTTCCTTTTTCCTTTACTTCTTTCTTTTCCCCTTTTTTCCTTCCTTCCTTCCTTCCTTTCTTCCTTCCTTCCTCCCTCCCTTCCTCCCTTCTTTGGTTGATGTGTGTAGCACAGTGCCTGGCACAAAATAGGCACTTCATTAATGTTTACTTCTTTATTGATGTAATAAAAAACAGCTGATATTTAGATCAATATAAAGAAAGTACTGTACACATTACATCATGGGAGCTTTATAACAACTTCCTGAGTCATATACCACAAGTATTACTATTATAATAATAAATTACTTTATCGATTAAAAAACTGAGGTTAGTTGACTTGCTCAGGATCACACAATATCATAAAGAGTATTTTAGCCCTTGTCTTTCAAATTCAAAGTCTAACATCCTATCTCCTCTGCCACACTGAATTTCACAAGTTTGAAGAGATGAAGCCCTGGTGGTGGCACTGAGTGTGAGAATCAGCCAATTACTTAATCTATAAGCTTTGATTACGTGTCTTACATTCCATTGTGGGGCACAATATATACCCCCATAAATATATAAAAATATAAACAAAGAAAATTCAAATTAACTTGGAGAAGAGGTGGAAAGACATTAGCCTTGGGGGCAGGGTAGATCAAGAACATAAATCTCATGAAGCATTTAGGCTGAGTTAGGGATTCTCAGAAGTGAAGGTAAGAAAGGTTCATGGTAGGTGTGAGGGATAATCTATGCAAAGGAGGGAGCTGTAGTGTCCAGTGTGAGTAATAACATGAAAACCAGTTTGATTTGACCTTAGAGTTCGGGAAAAGGGAGTTCTTTATTATAAGGCTGGAGAGGTAGGTTGGCGCCACATCATAAAGGGCTTTAGACATTTTGAGGGATTAGTTGGCAGGATGCTGTGACTGATTAAACACAAAAGATAATGGAGATGGAAAAGTCAAGGATGACTCCAAGCTTTCAAACTTTGGAAACTGGAAGGATGCCAGTAGTGTTAATCTCTAAGAGAAGGCTATGAAATCTCTTGTGTTGATGGCTTGAGGCCAATTCATACTCATGGACTCAGGGCTTACTTAGAACAGGAGTCTTTATCCTTTTGTATTAGCAGCTAAATAGCATAGTGAATCAAGTCCTGGGCCTGGAATCAGGAAGAACTGAGTTAAAATTTCTCCTCAGACGTTTACTAGTAGTGTGAGCCTGGGCAAATGACTTTAACCCTGTTTGCCTCGATGTCCTCATCTATAAAATGAGATGGAGAAGAAAATGGCAAACCACTCCAGGATCTTTGCCAAGAAAACCCCAAATGGGATCACAAAGAGTTGGAAATGATTGAAACAATTGAACAAAAACACGGATTGTTTTGAATAATATGATAAAATCTATGAGTTTCTTGTAATAATGTGGTTAATATATAAAATAGGACATACAGAATTCCAAAAGAAACCTATTTATAATGAAATAAAATTATTGAAATATTTTTTTAAAAATCCATGGATTCCAGGTTAAGAATCTATAGCTTAGATAAAGTCTTAAAATTTGTATTTCAGGAATGGAGAACAGCCAATGAAAATGGATGGAGTCAGGAAATGGAGTGTCTTGTGTGGGGGAAAAAAAACAACAACAAAGAAAACCATGTCATTGGATTACATAGAATGTAGGAGGAAAGAAAATAAATATATAGTGCCTTCCTATGTACCAGAAATTGTTTTAAATACTGATTTATTGAAGAGGTTGGGGAGGGTCCAATGGTGACACAAACAGATTTGCACTTTTGGAAGATCAATTTGAAATCTGCTTAGAGAATGGATTAAGTGGAAGATAGTCTTAAACAGAGTTCCTCAGGGACTGAAAAGTTCATTGATTTACCCAGGATAACATAGGCTGTATATATTAGGGCTTGAACATGGATCTGATTCTAAGATTAATTCTTTATCAACCAGGCCACCTGATGTTACATGCATATATACATATGTTTGTAATACATATATGCACATATTCTATTACATATGCATATTACATACATATATATAACTATACATATATGTTCTATTTTAGAAGCAACATGGCATAATGGATAGAGTAGTCTTGGAAACCAAGAAGAACTGGTTTTAAATCTTGCTTATGACACATACTGGCTGTGTAGCCCTGGACAAGTCACAATCTTTCAGTACTCTGGACAGTTCTCTAGGCTTTTGAATAAAAGGCATCAAGCTGAATTATTGACAAGAGGGATTTTACTTATCCCAGGGTCTCTATACTAATGAAATCACAGATCCAATCCTATGTGTTCATGTATGTACATACATATGGTACATACACATATACATGCATGTGGTATATAAAGGTTCTGTTCCCAAATCTGCTCCTAATCTGCTCTGTTCTCTCAGGCAGAGCATCATAGAACTGGAGAATTAGTGTAAACTCCATTTTTCATGGTACCTCAGTTTCTTCTTCTGTAAAATGAGGAGTGGACTATGTTGTTTCTAAATTCCCTTATGGTTTTAACATTCTACCAGGGTTTGATGCATCCTTGGAAACACAGCCTATACCTTCAGAAAGTGGAAAGTTACTTGATCTTGAAGTTGAGATAATATATAATAATAATAACATTAATTTACACATAATGATACATAATACAGAGATATTTGTATTATAATTTTCAATTTTGAAAGAATTTTGTTATTAATAATGCTTATTATTAATACCATCAGTTCAAGACTCATTATTTCATTGGTGTGGGGAAGCTCCCACACAGTGAGTCTTTAATCTTTAGTTTTAGAGAGATGCTTGGGGCTCTGAGAAACTGAGATATGTCCAAGATCACACAGACAATATATGTCAGAGACAGAATTATGAACCCAGGCTTTCCTGACACTAAAGAATGTTCTCTAGCCACCAAGTTATGTTGCCTTTGATTTTACACATATTTTTAATTTGACCCTCATATTCACCTTGTTAGTTAGGCAAGAACATGCATTATTCTGTTTTACTGATGAGGAAATGATGTAACATGCCCAAAGTCATGCAATAATTAATTGGCAAAAGCTGGAATGCAAACCCTGGGTTCCTGACTCCAGAACCAGGATTCTTCCTTCCTTTAAATAACAGTCAGTCAGCCAGCCAACAAGATTTATTAAGTGCTTGCTGTTACACCTGTGCTAAGAGGTATATATCAAAAGGCAAAAGTAATTTTTGTCTTCAGGAGCTCACATTCTGATAAAATTTCTCTGCAAGAGAACATCAATACAAGACCCTTCTCAAGTCTTGGAAATTCATTGCATCTCGCATAATTTCTTATAGCACTGATGTTGAATTCTTCCAATGAAGACCAAACTGAAGGAGGTTGAATGATGATGAAAAATCATGATGTTCTTATATATCCAACCTCTTCCTTATTTGGTTCTCCATAGAAAATGTGAAAGTGAAAGGGTCTGGAAATAAAATTGAAACTACCTGTGTTCATTCCTTTCACTAAGTGAAGGATAAGCTAGTAAATCATAGTGACAAGAGGTGAGCCCAGCTGTCACCATCCTGCCCTTTGAACTGCAAGTAAGAACCACATGTTGGTTCACCATCTCCTTCCTCTTTGCTTTCATCTTGTGTTAAATCAATCCTGATGCCTGGATGGAGAGATGCAATTGTGTCCATCCATTGATGTGATCTCTTAGGTGCATTATACCTTTTAAGGGGATGGTAACCACCTTACACACAGCAAGTTTTGACTGGTCACCTATTAGGAGGGCACCAAGTCATGAATATATTATATACCTGTATACACTGATCTTTCCTGCCCTCTTGGCTTTGACTCCTGCCCCTGGACTGTGGGAAGAGATACTGTTGTTTATTCTCTAGGAGGGACTAAGCTTACTGTACTCTGCCCTAGAGAGGCCATCACTGAGAGTGGGGGAGAGGGAGGGAGAGCAGATTGAGTTGGGGTGGAGTGAAACTAACACCTTTATATCCCTTTTGATGATTTGTAGATTATCAAACTATATCAGTCCAGTATATTTGGTCACTTGAATTTGTCTACTTCCTGGAAATTAATTAGAAAACTCTCTTTGTTTCTTAGGAATATAAAATTTAGTTAAAAGAAACTTAATAGCTCATTGAACTTGATACCTTCCCCAGACTCATTTTATGCACAAAGATACCAAAGCACAGTAAGGAACTGAGACTTGCTAAAAATGCCTTCCAAGTTGACCTAAGCCCCAGGTCCTTTGAGTCCAAATTCACTCTTTTTTCCACTTCCTTCCTTCCATATTTGTCACTGACAATTTTTATAAAATGTTTATTTTATAATAAAAAAGCAAACATTTATATAATATTTTAAGGTTTGCAAGGTGCTGTACTTAACCCTATCTCATTTGATCCTCACAACAATCCTGGAAAATAAGTGCTATCTCAATTTTATAAAAGAAGAAATAGTGAAAAAATTAAATGGTCTGCTTAGCATCACAGCTAGTATGTGTCTGAGGCAGGATTTGAATTCAGTTTTTCATTTCTCTATCCATTGTACTACCTAACTGCCTTATTACACTTGGATATCCAGCATTTGCAAATCCACTAAACTAAGCAGGATTGAATTTGTCTTGCCCACAAGGTCATCATTTTGAATAACAATAGCATATTTTTTTTCAATGCTGGAAGTTGAATATAGAAGGTTGATTATGTGGTAACCTACAGGAAACTCTCTGGAAGTTGTGAGTCTTTTTTCCCCTTCTTTTCTGTTCACAAATGAAATCCCAATGCTCTCTTTGTTTTCTTTTGATGGGCTTCTTTCTCCTAAAAGGAGAGCACAATAACAAAAAAAAAAAAAAAAAAAAAAAAAACCCACACCCAAACAAAAAAAAACCTCCTTGGAAGTTGATTCCAATTAAGTAAAGCTGTATATCCTTATCAGCAGGAGCAGGCAGACAGACAGAGCCAGGTCCTTGGTAGGGTGACTGCTTCAGATTTTCCAGACTTCCCAGCAGGCTTCAAACTGCCATCTGACCTGAGCTGAAACTCCCATTCCAGGAGTAGTTAGCATTAACAAACTCCACTGTATGCCCTCCTAGATGATTTTTCCATTGACAAAAGAAAATGAAAGGGATTTGTAAATTAATTTAAACCCCACAACACAGTCACTAATCCAGCTCAGGAACAATGGGAGAAAGACTATTCGGGTTTGAACTACAAAGATCCATTAAAAACAACAACCCTGAAGTCTGCTTGTCTTTTAGCTTCTGATAGGGAATGTCCATATTTATTGAGAGGGGAAATTGGAGGAGGAAATGGAAAGGTCCCCAATACTTCATTGAGGTTTGATTCCAATTGAATAGCTGCATTGAATGAGAGAGTTCTATACATTTTGATTCCTTTATTCTGTCACTCTTTTGTCCTTTTGGATCTGAAATGCCTAATTGGAACAGCCAACCATAGAATTGCCTCATTTACAGCAAATAAATTCTTCTCATTTCTATCTTCCAATAGCTTTCTCCTTTATTTCCTGCAAATTCATGAAGACTCAGGGTAGAATTCTGAAGTAATGCCAGCAGAACTGAGGTAGGAATAACCTGTTCTCGTAGACCTGAAAATAGCAGAGGTTCAGGAGGAGGAGGAGAAGGAATAGGGGAAAGGGAGGAGTAAGTCCAGGTTCATTTTATTAGATAGCACTGGACTTTGTAATCTCCTATGTCCATTATTGAGTAGGAAATCCTGTTGAGCTTGACTCGGAAGGACAGCTTAAGCTGAGGTGAGGCAGCCCAATTCAAGTTCACAAGCATTTACGAAGCACCTACTATGTGCCAGGCACTGGTCTTAGGAAGCAAAGATAAAACCAAATACCTATCCTCATGAAGTTTATATTCTACTCAAGGGGTATAGGAGGGAAACTGTGTAAACAATATATAAATAAATAGGAGATATATAAAATTATATTCTGGAATGAGGGCACAAATGTAATATGAAGGGTAGTTGTTAACAAAAGAATAAAAGACAAAATGGAAGGGTAGTGAAGAGGATAGAAAAGATGGAAAATTAAAACTGAGTTGGGATGGATATAGATATACCTTAGTGGCAGCTCTGTGGTGCAGTGGATAAAGTGCTGGGCCTGGAATCAGGGAGATTTGAGTTCAAATTCAGCAGATACTAGCTGTGTGACTGGGAAAGTCACTTATGCTTGCCTCAGTCATCTCAAGTGTAAAACGAGGATAATAATAGCACCTAACTCCCATGGTTGTAGTGAGTGTGTGGGATATTCAGGCCCTTATCTTAATAATTAATACTACAGAGGCATCTCAAGGTAGAGAACAAGGCTTTATTCAGGAACAGGCGGTCCCACAATGGATCAAAGTAGTCCAGAGTTGGGAGAGCTGGGGAGCAGTACATCCCTGGCAACTTTATACAGTCCAGAACAAAGAAAATCCCAAGCCCACCCCTCTTTTCCCTTACATACATTCTAATTGGTTATATATGCTTTACTTTCCTTATTTAGGAACTGGAATGTTGACAACTTATAAATCAGACTACCTTCTACTTTCCCTTCCACCCAGGAAACCAGAACTTAGGCCTTCAGGCTTTGTCTAATTTATTCTATAGTCCTGAGAGATCTTCCCTCCAACTGTCACACTCATGAGGATCAAAGATGTAGTATTTATAAAGCATCTAAGACAGAATAGACACTTTAAAATGATTGTTCCAGATATCCACATGCATGGTTATGAGGAGAATAGTGGTCCAAGAAGGGGACTTTGACTTGAGAAGTCTACATACAAAACACTCTCCACACAAATAAAGTCAGATCTAAACAATTGGAAAAACATCAAGTGCTCTTGGATAGGTTGATCGAATATAATAAAGATGGCAATACTACCTAAACTAATCTATCTATTTAGTGCTATACCAATCAAACTCCCAAGAGATTATTTAACTGAACTAGAAAAAATAACAACAAAATTCATCTGGAAAAACAAAAGGTCAAGAATTTCAAGGGAATTAATGAAAAAAATGCAAATGAGGGTGGCCTAACTATACCAGATCTAAAACTATATTATAAAGCAGTGGTCACCAAAACCATTTGGTACTGGATAAGAAATAGAGTAGTGGATCAGTGGAATAGGTTAGGTTCACAGGACAAAATACTCAATGACAATAGTAATCTAGTGTTTGATAAACCCAAAGACCCCAGTTTTTGGGATAAGAACTCACTATTTGACAAAAACTGCTGGGATAATTGGAAACTAGTATGGAAGAAATTAGGCATTGACCCACACCTAACACCATATACCAAGATAAGGTCAAAATGGATTCATGATCTAGGCATAAAGAATGATATTATAAACAAATTAGAACAATGTAGGATGGTTTACCTCTCAGACCTGTGGAGGGGGAAGGAATTTGTGACCAAAGAAGAACTAGAGGCCATCATTAATCACAAAATAGATAAGTTTGACAATATCAAGTTAAAAAGTTTTTGTACAAACAAAATGAATGCAGACAAGATTAGAAGGGTAGCAGTAAACTGGGAAAATATTTTTATATCCAAAGGTTCTGATAAAGGCCTCATTTCTAAAATGTATAGAGAATTGACTCAAATATATAAGAATTCAAGCCATTCTCCAACTGATAAATGGTCAAAAGATATGAACAGACAATTTTCAGACGAAGAAATTGAAACTATTTCTGGTCACATGAAAAGGTGCTCCAAGTCACTATTGATCAGAGAAATGCAAATTAAGACAACTCTGATATACCACTACACACCTGTCAGATTGGCTAAAATGACAGGAAATGATAATGATAACTGTTGAAGGGGATGTGGGAAAACTGGGACACTGATACATTGTTGGTGGATCCAACCATTCTGGAGAGCAATTTGGAACTATGCTCAAAAAGTTATCAAACTGTGCATACCATTTGATCCAGCAGTGTTTCTACTGGGCCTATATCCCAAAGAGATTTTAAAGGAGGGAAAGGGACCCACATGTGCAAAAATGTTTGTGGCAGCCCTTTTGGTAGTGGCAAGAAACTGGAAATTGAAAGGATGCCCATCAATTGGAGAATGGCTGAATAAATTATGGTATATGAA
>JAJPUD010003410.1:63730-113747 GCA_023553655.1 Myrmecobius fasciatus
ATGATCAATTTTGATGGACATGGTTCTCTTCAACAATGATGTGATTCAAACCAGTTCCTATTGTTCAGCGATGAAGATAGTCGTATACATCCAGAGAGAGGCCTGTGGGAACTGAGTGTGAACCACAACACAGCATTTTAATGCTTTCTGTGAATATTTCCATGCATTTTGTTTTCCTCCTTAGGTTGCTTTTTCTTCTTCTCTTTCTAGATCTGATGTTTCTTGTGCAGTAAGATAAATGTATAGATATGTATACATGTGTTGTATTTGTCATATAATTTATCCTACTTAGCATGTATTAGATTACCTGTCATCTAGGGGTGGGGGGTGGGGGGAAGGAAGGGAAAAGCTTGGGGAAAAAAAGTTTTTGCAAAGATCAATGTAGAAAAATCACTCATATGTTTTGTAAATAAAAAGCTTTATAATAAAAAAAAGAGAAGTCTACATACAGCTCACAATCATGTGAAAAGAATGATGAATAGAGTGAATAAGGAAGATTTGTGTTCAAATTCATCCTCATATAGTCACTAGGTATCACACTAAATTATTTGACTTCTTCCAGACTTAGTTTCTCTATCTGTAAAATAGCATTAATATCACTTACCTCAGGAATGTTGTAAGGACCCAATGAGATAATATATGAAAAGAGATATATATAATTTATTCCTTGAGAATAGGCCAAAATTTTCATTATTTTAGCATGTCCTAGATTTTCAAAGATTCCTTTCCCCCTATTCAGTGGCTTTCCAAAAAAATTTGTCCAAAAATGTCTTGTCTTCTGTTTCTTTTCTTTAAAAAAAAATTTAAGCCTTGGAAACAAGCTGTGACCACAGGACCAGTCTTCAGAACTTTGCAAAAGGGATTTAATTTCACATTTTTAATAATTGCAGGATAAATCATTTAAAAGCAATGGCTCTATTCCCAAAGGAAGCACAGAAGAGTTGATGGGGCCCTGGAGGTAAGAAAGAAATATAGACAGGAGGAGACTAGCATTACCATGTCTCAGCTTTGCTGAGAATCCAGACAGAGGGAAATTTGCTTTTGATTGACTTTCCTGATTGTCAGGAATGAGAATGATAATTCACTTCAGGAATCTCCACTGCATTTAATGATTTACATATATAAGAAGTGATTTATTTTTGTGAGGAGTTGGGCATTCCCTAACTTGTGTTCTCTCACTGGTCCCAAGATCGCACATCTGCCAATCTATGATTTCCCTGAGCTTGGAGGCAAAGCAGTAATTCTCCCCAAACACAATCATCAGTCCCACAACAGTGCATGTCCAGACAGAAGACTTTGAGTTCCTTTGATGGAAAAAAGAGATCTTGGCCCCATATCACTAGAGATTCTCCCAGCTCTTTCCAAGAAGTGCCAAGAACATCCCCTTGCAAGTTGCCAGAAGAGGAGGAAGGAAAATAACTGGACTTGTGACCTCTCTTGACTGGAATAATGATATCCTTATCACAAAAAGTCCATTATCTCAGAAGTTACCCCATGGCCAGTTATTAGCATCATACAAATATACCCTAGAAATCAATTTAGATTGTCCAGCTCCCTCATTTTACAAACAAGGAAACTATATTTCATTCTCTTTGAGCTCCCTCTAGCCCTTGCTCCTTCTTGGATCCTGACTTCTAAATAGACGTGTGCTAGAACCAGATAGAACAGCTTGTAAAAAGCCTATTGTTAAATTATCAGTGTGAGTATTTACATCTCAGAAATTTGACTACAAATCAGTTCTTGATTTGTTGTTTTGTTGATAGTCTACACAAGACAGTGATGGATAAATTGTAATAATTCAGATTAAGCTTAAATATGTAATCTATCTTTTCATAAATCCAGTTGTTAAACATTTACTAGTATACTCTTTTTTGCTGCAGCAATTGGGGTTATGTGACTTGCCAGGGTCACACAGCTAGGGAATGTTAAGTGTCTGAGACCAGATTTGAACTCAGGTCCTCCTGACTTCAGGGCTGGTGCTCTATCCACTGTGCCACCTAGCTGCCCCTATACTCCTTCTTGTAAGGAATTGTCATTCTCACTCTTGGGCACCCATGATCATAAGATTGTAGATTCAGATTTGGAAACAAACAAAAAACAAATTTGAATACCATTTGGCTCAACAACCTCATTTTATAGAGGAAGTAACTACAACCCAGAGAATTTAAAATGTCACCTAAGATCCCCCAGCATTCAAAATCAGGATTTGAATCCAAGTCCTTTTATTTTAAATTCTGTGATCCTCTTCTCCCACCTGGAAATGAGGCGTTCATAACCTGGAGTCTATGAATTTGATTTTAAAATAAATTTAGATAACTGCATCTCAGTATAATTGGATTCCTTTGTAATTCTAAATTTTATTTTCTGTAATTCTATGTTTTATTTTAGGCTTCTAACATCATTCTTAGAAGGGGACTATAAGCATTACTGGATTTCCCACAAGAGTATATCACACACACACACACACACACACACACACACACACACACACACACACAAAGGTTAAGAATTTCTGAACAATAGATCCAGGAGTTATAATTTTTAAATTATTATAAAAGCCATAATCAAAAAAGAGCCTAGATATCATTTCAAGAATTTGTCAAGGAAAACTGCCCTGATATTCTAGAACCAAAGGTTAAATATCCTCAAATGAAAACTCCAAGGTCAAGGAGAAAATATTACAAGCAGCCAAAAAGAAATAATTCAAGTCGCATGGAGCCACAGTCAGGATATCACAAGATTTAGCAGCTTCTACATTAAAGAATCAGAGGGCTTGGAAAATGATATTCTAAAGAACAATGGAGCTAGGATTACAACAAAGAATCATCTACCCAGCAAAACTGAGATTGGGATGGGTGGTGGGGATTGATAATAGAGAAGGGGGAAAATAGATATTCAATGAAATAGAAGACTTTTAAGCATTCCTGATGAAAATACCAGAGCAGAATAGGAAATCTGACTTTCAAATACAAGACTCAAGAGAAGCATAAAAATAGAAATAGGAAATGGAAATCATAATCTAACTCCTAAGAACTTTCTCATGATTAGGGCAGTTAGAAGAAGTATATATAGAAAAAAGGGCACAGATGTAAGTTAAATATGAAGGAATGATATCTAAAAATATAAAATAAAGATGTGAGAGGCAAAAGTACTGGGAAGAAGGGAAAGGAAGAGATAAAATGGGGTAAATTATTTCGCTTCAAAGAGATAAGAAAAAAACTTTTGTAATGGAGAAGAAGACAGAGGAGATAAAGGAGTGTGAGTGAACCCTACTCTCATCAGATCTGCTCAAAGAGAAAATATTATAGAAACTCAATTGGGTATAGAAATCTATCTTACCCTCCAGGATTGTAGGAATGGAAGGGAGTAAGAGAAGAGAGAGATGATAGAAGGAAGGGCAGACTCAGAAAAGCAATACTTAAAAGCAAAACATTTTTGAAGAGGGACAGGGTGCAAGAGAACAGAATAAGCAGGGGGGAAATTGGGTGGAGGGAAATTCGGTCAGCAAGAACTGTAAAATATTTTGAAGTAAATTTGTTTCATAAAAGGATTCATTTTCCAAAGAGAGAACTGAGTCAAATTTATATTTTAAAAAAGAGCCATTCCCCAAATTGATAAATAATGAAAAAGATATGAACAGGTTTCAGATGAAGTAATCAAAGCTAGATATAGTAATATTTTTTAAAATTCTCTATTATTGATTGAAGAAATGTAAATTAAAACAATTCTGAGGTACTATTTCATATCTATTGGACTGGCTAATAGGACAGAAAAAGAAAATGACAAATTGAGGAGAGAATGTGGAAAAAAAAATGAGATATGAATGCACTGTTGGCAGAGTTGTAAATGAATTCAACCATTCTGTAATGCAATTTGGAAGTATGCCCACGGGGCTATAAAACTATACATACCTTTTGACTTAACAATTCCACTACTAGATCTATATTCCAAAGGAGATTTAAAAAAAAAACCAAAGTCAATATTTATAACAATTCTTTTCTGGAGGTAGAGAATTAGAAATTGAGGGCATTCCTATCAGTTGGGAAATGGTTGAACAAGCTGTCATGGATGTCATGGAATACTATTGTGTTATAAGAAATGATGAGCAGGCAGTTTTCAGAAAAGCCTGGAAAGATTTACAAGAACTGATGCTGAGTGAGATGAGCAGAACCAAGAGAACATTGTACATGGTAACAAGAATATTACGTGATCATCAACTGTGATGAACTCAACTCTTTTCAACAATGTGGTGATTCAAAGCAATTCCAATAGACTTGGTACAGAAAATACCATTTGCATCCAAAGAAAGAACTATGGAGAATGAATGTGGGTTGAAGCATAGTATTTAACCTTTTTTCTTTCTTGTGTTTTTGTTTCCCATTTGGTCAGCTTTTCTTGCACAACATGACAATTATTGAAATGTGTTTAAAAGGATTGCACATCTTTAATCTATTTTAGATTGCTTGCTGTCTTTGGAAGAGAGGAGGTGAGGGAAGGTGGGAAAAGAATTTGGAATACAAAGACTTATAGAAAGGAATGTTGAAAACCATCTTTACATGTATTTGGAAAAGTACTATTTTAAAATTGTTTTTATATGTTACTGGAAGAAATTAAAATACTAGAAAAAGAACAGAATCCCTGAAAAAGTGATGCAATGATAGAGTGCTGAATCTGGAATCAGGAGGTCTTGAGTTCAAATCCGGATTTAGGCCCCATTGTGTTGACTGGGGCAAATCATTCACAGTTTCCTCATATATAAAATGAGCTGGAGAAGGGCAAGGCAAATACCTCTAGTCTCTTTGCTAAGAAAACCTCATGGACAGTATTGCTGTGATATTGTGCACAGACTCACAGAAAGATGTGACTGAATAACTAAACAATAACAAAGGTTCCTTTTGGTCCTAATATTCTATGACATTTTTATGCTGTGCAAAATGAAGGTGATTCAAATTATTTTAATATATGATGCCTTCATGTTATTCTCTGTCAGCAATTCTCCCAAAAGTAAGGAAAGAGAGGCATAATGGTGGCCTTTCACCTGGGATGGCACTGAGAAAATTGTTAAATCCCAATTCTGATTGCCTTATATACCATATTTTGCCCAATCCTTTCTGCATGTACTCCTTGCTAAAGTACCTCTTTCTCTACACATACCTATCCCAGTTCAACCTTTTTACTCTGCTCCCTAACTCCAGCCCCATACTGTCATATAGACCTTACCCGTGGTGCTAAACTCACATCACCACTCTGTCTACTTTAGCTGCTTGTAACTTCTTACCTCAGGTCAGGTTCTTTGTGCCTTCTGAGGAAAAAAAAATGATTAATCTAAGCTAATGTAAGAAGGCTAAAAGGAAACCCAACAGTCTTTCCTCTCATACCAGCAATAGCCACATATTTTAACCATTCCTTTCTGGGGAAGGAGATTCCTAGCTTCAGGTGCTCCAAAGAACTAGTTATAGTGGTAGTTTTAAGGCAGGCAAAATCAAAAGACAATTCAAAGACAGTGAAATGTATGAGAGAAATTATGGGATGAGTGTATTCCCTGAGATCAATCTGTACAGGAATTTTTCTGTTCTACTGGAGAGAGAGTATAATGGGATAAATAGAATTATGAAATCAGAAGACCTGAGTTCTGTCCCATCCCTGATTCTAACTAGCAACTTAACAAAGTCACTTAGTTTTTGTAAAAATGGGATGATATTTAAAGTTTAGACCAGATGAGATTTGAAGATGCCTAATAACCCAAACATTTGCATTCCTAATTCTATAATTTCATTTGCCTAGCCTCTCTTACTGGTTTGTCATGAAAATCAAATGAAAAGATATATTTGAAAACAGTTGATAAGCTGTGATGCTATATATCTCTTAGGTGATGTTGTTAATTGCTAAATAGAAGTCTGGCTGAACTTGAATTTTGGTTCATATAAGGTGTTTTTTTTTCTTTTCTAAAGGGGATATGGAGAGGTCTTCCTGTCTCCACCTAGGTCTTCCTGTTCCAATCCAAACCAAATTGCAAACCAGAAAAATAACTAAGTTCTTGACCTTATGTTACTTAGTTCTCTTAAAACTCTGTATGGAGTAGTTCTGGAAAAGGGAAGTGAACAGGGGTTAGTAATCATGGGGAATGAAAAACCTGAGATGGGAATATAGAATCTAGAGAGAGAAAGAAGAGAAGGGAAAGGGAAAGAAAATGAAGAGAAAGGAGGGGTGAAAAAAGAGAGGAGAAGGAGGAGGAAAAGGAGGATCAGGAAAAAAAGAAAAAGAGAAGTTGAGTTTTATATTTTTTTCTTGTAGGAAAAAAAGTTTTTCACATTGTAGGATAAAAGTTTTTCAAATCAGTAAAAATTTTTCATGGGAACATACTTTTGGGAAATTTATTAAGGATTTACCATGTGCCATACATTGAGTTATTCACTGGGGGAGATACAAAAATGAAATAATCCCTACCTTCAAACGGTTTGTCTTCTAATAGAGAATGCTTGGCTAAATGAGATGCTCATTCTTTCCCTTGGGTTCTTAATTATTACTTTTTCACTAAAAGCCAATCACATAATTCCCCAGAAAAAGATGAGCACAGGTTTGAGCCTTAGAGTTGCTCTAGGGCAAGCCAAAGGGTGCCATAGTACACAGATGCTGGGCCTGGAGTCAAGAAGGTAAATCTTCTGGAATTCAAATTCAATCTCAGACACTTATTAATTGGGTGACCCTGAGCAAGCCACTTAATCCTGTTTGCCTCAGTTTTCTCATCTATAAAATGGACTTGGAGAAGAAAATGGCAATATCCTTGCCAAGAAAACCCCGAATGATGTTGCAAGGAGTCTGACATAACTGAAAAATGACTAAACAACAATAAAAACTTGAAAGATTAGTTTCAAAATCTCTGACAGATTCCCTTAAATCCCTTTAATCTTGAAAATAGAAGTTCAAAACATAAAAGGGCCTCAGAAGTCACTTGATCCATTCTATATCTAAACATAAATTCTATCTATAGATCAATGAAAAGTGGTCATCCAATCTCCACTGATTACGAGAAATTTGCTTCTGAGGAGCCTCTTTCTTCTTTTGAACAGAACTCCAATATTTAGAAAGTTCTTCTTTATGCTGAATTAAAAAGCAGCCTCTTTGTAACTTGTATCCACTAATTCTAGTTCTATTCTTCTAAGACCACAGAAGAAAATAGAGATGCTTTCATTTACCTGAAGGCAGTGATCGTGTTCCCCCACAACTTTCTCATATGTAGACACAACTTGCCAAATTGCTTCCTCAAATTCTCACATGACAAACCCTCAGATTTCTCAAATTTCATCTGTACTCCTCTGGAAACATTCTGGTTTTGTTGATTTCTTTTCTAAAATAAACTTCACAGAAGTTAAGATAATATACTGGATTTTATGAAGAAGAAGATAACTTGGATATACTACTGTCATCTTGACTCTTCATCTCTCCCTTTAAAAAAAATCCCTCTTTCTACCCTGCCTTATCCCTCATATATACATACCTCCCTACCCTTGCCAAAGTCAAGCAGTGAATAATGAGATTTTTCTTCTTCCTCTTTAAGAAACTGGGAGATTTATATGGTGATGATTGTAGATCCAGTAATTATTGTGTGTGAAGTACTTTTCAAAGCAAAGTTTAAAGTGCTCTATAAATACCAGCTTCTATTAGTAGTGTTGATATTGCCATAGTCAAGGTAGTCATTTATGGAGACAGGATAGTATAAGGGGAAAAGCTCAGAAAAGAGTTGGAGTTTGATGACTCTTGTCCTCTTTTTTGCATGGGAAAATGGATGGAGATAAAGAGTGGAGACCATTTAAGACCTAACCTTTCCTTGATTAATAAACTAGTAAAATATATAGAGAGAACAATTGCAAAACACCAACTTACCCCCATTTAAACCATTAGAGAACATCAGGCTAAGTGGTAGGGGGAACCTTCCTCTAGGGCTGAATTAATGTGAACTTATATTTATTTGGTGGGAGTAACAGTCTCTTATTTAAGGGACTTTGTTTCATTTTCCTTTGTTTAATCACAATTTCTTCCATAATATTGGGAAATGTGTTCTTAAGAAAAAGTCAGTCTCAGTCAAATGGAGATACTACATGTATATTTTCCCAGATTTCCTTGTTGGGGAATGAGTCCCCAAAGTATTCTAGTATAGTTAGTATAGTCTCTCTCTCTCTCTCTCTCTCTCTCTCTCTCTCTCTCTCTCTATATATATATATATATATATATATACATATATATATATAGTCTAGTATATATAGAATATACTATAGTCTAGTATATATAGAATATACTATATTCTAGTATATTCACTTTTAGTCACAAGAACTAGACAAAATCCCACAATCTCAGATAGCAGCGTAAAATTAAGGACACCTTTTGACCCAAATTAGTTCTTGACATGGAAATTTCAGGATAGGTTAGCTAACCTTCCCCCTATTTCTTCTCCAATACAGCCCTTTCTCTCCCTCACTCTCTACTTCCATGATAACATTTTTGTCTGACTTATCTCTGGGACAATTATAAAATATTTAACATCAGAGACTTTTCTCTGGACTTTAAAATCTTAATATGGTGCCATGTACTCTGTGAGTGCTAAATATGTCCTTGTTGCCGGATGATTGGCTGTGAATGCCCTCCAGGACTGCAGTCCAGAGAGCCCAGGAAATGCTTAGCAGAGACAATGAAAATAAGTCATTTGGCCAGCATTCTGATTTCTTTAAAAACAATATTTGAACAAAGCAGAAGGAAACCCGATCTTTGCCTCTCTTTAAGCTGATGGCATTGATTAGAGCTATTGTTCATTCTTTCCAATTCTGAAATACTTCTAAAGCAATATGAAGGGCTGGGAGTTGGCTTGGGTGTGAGCATGGGGTGAATAATGGCATAGGGTGGGGTGTCTGTCTATGGGAGAGGCGTGGCTTTCCTTTAAAGCTGGTCCCGGGAGCTTTGGCTCTTCTCAGTTACATCCTCCTTGGGAGACCTTCCTTAATGAAGAGAGGAAGGACCTTAGCATCAAGGTCAACCAACAAGAATAGAAACAGAGGAAATGGTGGTTCTTGTCTCTGTGGAGAGAGATGGTGACTTGCTACAAAGCACTGGAGGACCAAAGACTCCATGTTATTCCCAGGAGTTGGTCCGAGTCAGGAAGTCAAAAACCATGCTGTGGGGAATTTTTTAGTTGTTTTTGAATATTCCTTTGGTCTGTGCTTGGGTTATCACCTGAACAAGGAAAACTTGAATGCAGTTTAGAGGAAAGTCACAAAGCTTCCTGAAACCACTGGAAAATAAGGAGTGTTTTTTATCTCTCATACCCTTATCATGATACTTTTTTATATCATAGTGAAAAATGTATGGCCTCCCCTAACATTCTCCTCCTCCAGTGCCTATGGTCCTATGGAGGTGGCCTTGGACTTTCAAAGGCCAAGGGACTGACTACAAGCTTGGGCTGCTTCTAACAAGATTTCAAACATGTGACCAATGAACTGTGTGGCTGGGGTCCAAGCACCAGCCTAGTTAAATTTATGAGATTCATCATCAGATCGGCCATGGGAAGAAACATTTTTTAGCTGTATCAATTCTTAAAGGACATTTACAAATAACAGAGAGATTATAATCTGTTTTTCCAGGGATAGTATTATCTAATTACCCCCATTAGATTGTGAGCTCTTTGAGGGTAGAGATGCCTTTTGCCTTTCTTTGTATCCTCAGAATTTATGTGCTTAGCACACAGTAGGTACTTAATAAATGCTTATTGACTGACTATACACCTTAACCTCCTATGAAGTTACAGACCTTGAACACTGAAATAGGAAGTCAGGACCTATGATGACATTGGTATAAGAAATTCCTAAGTGAGGAGATTTCCTCTACCTAATGCTTAGAGCAGTGGTATCAAACAATTAGAAATGGGGCTATTAAAACCTATATAAGGGTTCCTGCAAGCTTCATATTGACTTAGTTTTAAAATGTAATGCCTTTTTTTAGTTTTATAGTATTTTTGCTTGTTTTATTAAATATTTCCCAATTATTTTTAATTAGGTTTTAATTAGATTTGACACTTGTTGGCTTAGAGCACTGAGAGGTTAAGTGATTTGCCCAGGATCACATAGAAGATAAGACTCAGAGGCTAGACTTGAACACAATTCTCCTTGGCCAAGGTTTTCTATTTGCTAAGGCTTAATGATCTGTATACAGAAGATGTTTAATATTTCTACCATGTTCAACATATATTGGATTACTTGCCATCCATCATTGGAGAGGGAGTTGAGGGAAGGGGGGATTGGAACACAAGGGTTAACGTTGAAAAATTATCCATGCATATGTTTTAAAAATAAAAAACTTTAATAAAATAATAATAAGAAGAAGATGTTTAATAAATATTGATTGGGTTAAATTTGAAAGTGAAAGTTTTCTGGATTATCTAGCCTGAAAAAGAGACACTTGAAGATAAACTAATCAATGGAAATGGCAGTGGAAATTGGGATGGGCAAGCAGCTGTATTCTTTTGAATTAGCACCTTTAGTATGATGACCGATGAACCTTTTCAGTGCTACTCATCCATGTTTAGTGTCCATTTCTCAATCAACTCTCACTTGTAAGTCCAAGAAGCTGTAGTAGTCACAGTGACCACATTCTAGTACACTATCTTGGCAGATGGACTAAACCAGATTGAGGGCAACCAAAAAACCTCAAACCTGAGGATGAGTTAGGGGCATTTCTTCCCCAAGCACATGAAGATATCCCCTGGAAGAATGGGCAGATTTGTTCCAATAGTCACGAAGGTGGCTGAAGTTGCTGTTGTGAAGAGCCTAGAGCTTGGGCGGACATCAAAGATGCTAAGGTCATCCACTATATCCCAACCCACCATTGGTTGTCTTGAATTTTGTCTTGTCACTGGACTTCAATGGAAGAGAGAATTAGACAAGACTGCCCAACATAAATCCAATTGATGAGCAAGTCAAGACATCACCATGATGTCACTGGTCCTCTTTGAAAACAAAAAATGAACAATTCCTAGAGAAACAGCATGCTGTAGTAGTGATTAGAGTGATGGATAATCAGTATAATCTGGGTTGGAATTCTTCCTGAGATACTTCCCAGCTATGTGATCATGGACAAGCCTCTTTGGATCTCAGTTTTATTGTCTGTAAAACTAGAGGGTGATGAGTGTCTCAATGATGTTCCAGTTCTAAATCATTAACCCTCTGATATTGTTGAGGACATAGTAAAACATGAAGAATTCACCTTTATTAAATCTGGATTTAATAAAAATTTCCTTCATTTAATAAATATTTATTAAACATCTACAATGTGCTAGGTACTAGAGATACAAAGACCTAAACGAAACAGCACTTGAGTTTACATTCTACTTGGCAACTGGTTTTCATCAATACTGGAACTAATTAAGGTTAGATGGTTTTCTGTGGAGATGCTCAAGGAAAGATTAAAAGTTTATGTTTGGGATTAGCTACCTGGTTATGGCCTTGGTTCCCTCACCTGTCAGATGTGGAAGTTGAACTGACAAATCTCTAAGGAAGTTGAACTGACAAAACCTCCAGCTCTAACATTCTGCAATCTGTGCAAATGAAGATGTACATGAATCCATGCACATCTTGGAATGTGCCTTATCTATGTCCATAGGTCAGGAGTTGTTGTTTCTTAAACTCTGGTGATCTTCTTTCTCCCAAGATCCTTGTAGAAAGATAGGATCCCAGGTTTAGGGGTGTAAAAGAATTTAAATTGACCCCGAGTCAAACAAGTAAAAAGTAGTAGAAGGCATATTCAAATACAGATTTTCTAAATCCCGATCCAACATTATTTTCGTTATACTTCTGTCATCATGTTGTGATAGCCCCTAGCATCTCATTTCTTTATGTGGGCCTTCTAAGGCAAGAAGAAGACAATTTCTTGCAATATAAGATTTTTTGGTTGTCAACAGGAACATAAAGTGGTTGAGAGGAGGGAATGAATATGTTATTTCAAAAAGCAAAAGTGATTTTTGATTGATTTCAATAAAAGGTCCTCCTCTTTTTGCCTTTTCCTGAATACCTTGCCCTAAATTGTTGCTAACAAAGGAATGGGATCTTGTGACAGGTTTTTTTTTTTCCTTTAAAGAACTATTCCATTATCCCAAACCCAGGTGTTTTTTTGTTTGTTTGTTTGTTTGTTTTTTCCTGAGGCAATTGGAGTTAAGTGACTTGCCCAGGGTCACACAGCTAGGGAATGTTAAGTGTCTGAGACCAGATTTGAACTCAGGTCCTCCTGATTTCAGGGCTGGTGTTCTAACCACTACACCACCTAGCTGCCCCCCCCCAAAACCCAGTTTTTACCAACATCAAATTGAAACAAAGCAAACATCTGTCTCCTGGTTATTATTAGTAGGATACTGTTGACACCATGGCACTGAGAAGGTTGGAAGATAGTTTCCCGCTGATGTCTCAAATTCCACCATCAGTTATTTATTCTCTGGGTTAAGCAGAAACTGGGACTGTTGTATGTATGTCCGTGTGTATATATGTAAATGTATATATGTGTATATATTTGGTATCTCCAGATGTATATGCAGGTATATATATGTATATATATTTGGTATCTTCAGCATCCATTACAGTGCTTGGTACATAGCTGGCACTTAATAAATGCTTGTTGATTGTAACTTCTCTAGGTTTCTCTGTTCTCTAAAATGTGAATATATCGAGAAAGGGAATCATACATTAGAGGTATCACAAATTTCCTTCATGACATCTCAATTTAAATGAATTTTTTCAATCAAGCAAACATTAACTGAGCATTTATGACATGCTATACACTAAGTTGGAAAGGAAAAGCTAATGCTTCCATTTCCTCTGGGGGGTAGCTTTCCCTAAAATCCTAATTCAGATATAAAGAAGCCAGTTATTTTAATTTTTAAATTTTTTTTCAGTTCATAAAAATCAGTCTTATCTCCCTCCTACCATCCTTCCCATTGAAAAATGAAAACAAGCAAAACAAATTCAGTATGAATGAATTAATTAGATCCTTCCTTCCTTATCCCCAACAGGAAAAGGTAGAATTGCATTAAAATTTGAGACATCTAGCAGAAAGGGCATAGAAAAGGAAATGGATTTCTGAAGTTAATTCATAATTTTTTTTCTCAGAAGACTCATCCTCAGTAATTAGGGATTCCTTAGCATCTTCCACTGTTTTTACTATGGGCCAAGATATTGTTGGAAAAGGGGAGACTTGAAACCTAAGGTAATGCAATTTTACAAAGCATCTGGGACAGAGTTTTCCTTTTTTCTTTTTCAAATAACACTAGTTGGGACTTGTTCACAGCAAGGAAGTTTGAGTATAAGCCTGGGAAATTTTGAATTAACTTTTCCCCCAGGTGGATTGACCTGAGACCCACCTTTGAGCAAGAAGACTATAAAAATGTCCTTTTTTTGTTTGTTTTTTAGGGGTTTTTTTTAGAATTTTTAGTGGTTTTCAGGCTCTTGAGCTCTTGACAATCAATTTCCCTCCTTCCCTATCTCCATTTCCTATCTACTTTCTGGAATCAATCTACTTATAGACTGTTTAACTTCTAAACAAGCTTTCATCTTCCTGAATTTTTGTAACCTCTTGGAAAACTACTTTTGCCTGGAGATATAGGCATGGTTTTATTAAATGGATTGTTTGTTTTTTTAAAAAATATTTTCATTTTATTTTTTGTGAAAATACCCTTCCCTAACCTGTGAAGATTTTTTTTCCTTTTTCCTTTTTTTTCACTTAACAGAATCCCTTTTTTGTCAATTACATATAAAGATAATTTTTAACATAAATTTTTAATAGTGTTTTATTTTTCCAAATGTTTGCAAAGATAATTTTCAGCATTCACCTTTGCAAAACCTTGTGTTCCAAATTTTTCTCCCCCCTTCTCCAGCCAGCAATCAAGCTAATATAGGTTAAATATCAACATGTATATATATTTGGTAAGATTTTGAGTTCCAAATTTTTTCCCTCCCTTCTCTTACCCCTCCCTAAGACAGTAAGCAATCTGATTCAGGTTATGCATGTAGAATCCATTTAAACATATTTCCATATTAGTCATGTTGTAAAAGAAAAATCAGAACAAAATGGAAAAACAACAAGAAAGAAGAAAAGTGAAAATAATATGCTTCTGATTCACATTCAGCTCTCACAGTTCTTTTTTTGGATGTAGATAGAATTTTCTGTCAAGAGTCTACTGAAACTGACTTGAATCATTATCTTGCTGAGAAGATCCAAATCTGTCAAAGTTGATCATCACCCACTGTTGCTGTTGCTGTGTACAATGATCTCCTGGTTCTGCTCACGTCACTCAACATCAGTTCACGTAAGTCTTTCCAGGCTTTTCTGAAATCTACCTACTCATCATTTCTTATAGAACAATAATATTCTGTTACATTCATCTACCATAACTTAGCCATTCCCCAATGGGCATCCACTCAATTTCTAATTGCTTGCTACCACAAAAAGACATTTTTGCACATGTGGATCCTTTTCCCTCTTTTATGATCTCTTTGGGATGCATCAAAGGGTATATACAGTTTTATAGCTTTTTGGGCATAGTCATGAATTACTTATTTGAACCCTTGGGATTTGAGGGATCTAATGAACTAGGTGAGGAAACAAAACCAGGACAGCTTCTTTATAAGTAAGACCAGAGAAAGGCAATCAGAAGTTTTTTTGTCATGGCCTAGAAACTATTCTGTAGTTGTTTCTGGAGATTCATATTTCAGTCCAGAACTTCTCCAGAACTCTTGACATCCAGCACATCCAAAAAACAAAAAGCAAACAAACCAAAAAAACCCATCAGATGTGAGTCATACTGATACATGTCATAGATTGAGCCCAAGAATTACCTAGCTGTCCTTTTGAGGCCTAAGCCCATTCCATAATCCATAAGTGGGCCCTTGAAAATAATAAATAACCTTTTAATTAATAAAATCTAACAACACTTTCTAGCTGTGTGACCCTGGGCAAATCACTTACCCCCAAATGCCTCAGAAAAAAAATTAATAAAGTCTAAAAAATCAAATGGATTGCCTTAGGCAACAATAATAGTAGCAGACATTAGGAGGAAGTGCTTGAAATATCTCACAGTTATTATCTCATTTGTTTCCTCATCAACTCTGGGAGAAAGATCTGCAGGTATTATTCCTCTTTTACCTAAAAGGAAACTGTGATTCAGAAGGATTTAATGTCTTCTTTCTTGTTGCACTAGCAAACAGGGAGGACTCCATTGTGTGACAGGCTCCCCAACCCTGGAAATTTTCAAGTATAGACTATGTGACCACTTGAGGCAACAAGGTGGTACAGTAGAGAGGGCCTAGAGTCAGAAACACCTGCCTTCAAATTCATCCTCTGATACTATTCACTTCCTCATTCATATCTGACCCATTTGGGGTTTTCTTGGCAAAGTTACTGAAATGCTTTGCCCTTTCCTTTTCCAGCTCATTTTAGAGATGAGAAAACTGAGGCAAGTGGGGTTGAGTGACTTGCCCAAGGTCACACAGCAAGTAAGTGTCTGAGGCCAGATTTGAACTGAGGAAGGTGAGTTTTCTGCCTGTAGACCTGGTGCTCTGTGCATTATGGCACCAACTGGCTGCCCTCTCTCTACTTAAGTTTCCTTAGTCTCAGGGTTGTAAAAATCAAATAAGATCATATTTGTAAAATGCTTAGCAAAGTTCCTGTCACAAGAGAAGCCTGTTTCCTTCTTTCTGCCATTCTTTGCCATAGTGAAAATCTGTGCAACAAGTAAGAATAGGACTAACTCATAAGTATCAACTGTATGAGCATCATGGCAACAGGAATCAGATTAAAATGTAACTGGGAAATATTTAACAAAAGAAATAAAAATAACAAAATGTAGATAATATAATATTATTCAGGATGCAGCCAGTGAAGATCCTCATATATGGTTTCATGGCCCCCATTTCTTTCACCCCTAGATGAATTTTTATGGTCCCTACAGACTGAGATTTTCTAGGAAGCCCTAAAAAAATCAGAAATTGGTTTCCAAAGTTAGGGTTTCCAAATGTTTTCTGTATGACTAGTTTGCAATGTAGCCCTATTCTTTTTTTAAATCAGAAAATAGGGGATTATTACACTGGGTATCCCAGGAGACTGATTTCCCCACATAAATGGCCAAGTCAGGCTATACCAAGCATTGTGAGCATTCAGAAACAAAAAGGCAAATGGTTTAGGTGTCTATAGAACTTGGAATGGAAGTTTTGCAGTAACCTTTGGGAAAAACAGAACATTTAATTAACCATGTGTGGTAGTCTCCCCTAGGTTGGCAAACAAAGCCAGGAGAATAGTCAACACCCCCCTAAAGAATTCCTGTGTTTGCTTGGACAAACACATAAAATGATTGGACAGCTGTTCCGTCAGCCAACAAAAGCATTGACAATTTTAAGTGCAAATTATTTCCCCAGAGGACTTAGGGGAAAATTGAGAACTGATGTGTGCTGGACAAAATAGAGGCAGTGTGTTGGAAATGCACTCTGGTGTAGTGAACAGTCATCTTATGGGCCACTAGTGGGCTTAGATTTAAAATAGATTTCCCACCCAGGAAGTCCCCCAAGGCCCTTGTGCCTTGCTTCCAGTTTTAGATCTAGCAAGGAAAAATGGATTTGTCCTTCTAATGAGTGATTATTCTTTCAATAGGATTAAACCTCACTCAAGAACAACTAAATCCAGTGGGGAGTTCAGCAAACTGCTGCTGTTTTTTTTTTGTCCTATTTGCTACTGCCCTTCTTGGGAATATAAATTGGAAACTTGGAGAAATAAGATTTTGCCATTTACTCCTAACTTATTTACTGCCTATCCCTGTAACCTGAATAGGGAAGATTGGGTAGGGCAGCAGGGAATTGGAGAAGGGATTCAAATACATTATAGTGGGGTTAGTATGGTATGGTAAAAATAGATCTGGGAGTCAGGAAAGTTGAGTCTTGGACCTCATTCTGTCCCTGATTAGCTGCGACACCTCGAACAAACCATTGAACTCTCTGGGTCTCAATTTCCTTAGCTGTAAAGTGAGGAGCATTGGACTAGCTTATCTCTGAGGACCCTTTCAATTCCAAATGTTATAACTAGTCATTTTTTCTAAAATTTCATTGTTATTCAATTGTGTCTGACTCTTCATTACTCCATAAACCATTGCACACCTGACCTTTCCATTCTCCACTATCTGTTAAGTCTGCACAAGTTCGTGTTTATAGTTTCCATAACACTATCTATCCATCACATCCTTTGCCAATTCCTTTTCCTTTTGTTTTCCATCTTTGCCAACATCAAAGTCTTTGCATTATGTGACCAAAACTTAGCTTCAATATTTGACCTTCTAGTGAGTAGCCTGAATTAATATCTTTAGAGGCTAAAAAGCTTTTCTCAAGTGGATTTTTTTCTTCTGTGGAACTCAGTTTCCTCATTTATAAAAATGAGAAAGTAGGACAAGCTAAACTCTATGGCCCCTTCCAACTCTAATAATTTATAATTAGGCTTAATTTATAATCCTGCTATCTGATACTCCCTCAAAATAAACCTCACTGACTCCTCATTCCCCTACCTTCTATTTTCCTACTCCTATTTTCAGGGGTTCTTAAACTTTCTTTGCATAATGGAGTCCATTTGACAATCTGGTGAAACCTATGGGCCTCTAATCCAAAAAAATGTTTCTAAATACATGAAATTTCAGACATAGAATTACAAAGGAAATTAATTATATTTAAATACAGTTATCAAAATATATGGTGTCTTTTTTTTACGTTATGAATCCATGATTAAGTATCTTTCTCTAGACCATATTATTTTAAGGGAATAACCATTAGATTGGGAATTAAGAGATACCGGTTTTTTCTCGGTCCCCCCAACTTCCAACCTCATAGGAATCTAGTGCCCTCATTGTTCTCCTTAGGGTTCCTCCTTGCACAGCTCTCCTCCCAAGCATTAAATGTGTCCCCTGATTTCTGTTTCTTTAAAACTCACCAGTCTTGTATCTATCCCATCTTCCCTGGACCTTGCTCTTTCGGAAGCATAGTCTAATGTTAATGGCTAAGAACATCTTAATGTTTAACACCTCCCAAATCAACTTTACATTTTCATTGTAAAAGGAAAGTCTCAGTTTAGGGCTGTAAGGACCCAAAGGACCCAGTATAATTAAATTAATTTCATCAAACATCTACTAAATAGCTTACTATGCATTCAGCATGAAACTGAAGGGGCTCGGGCCCTGACTTCAAAGAATACATGTTCTACCATACCCCAGCCGAAATGGAGATTCCTGACACTTGCATGTCAGAAGGGGAAACTTTTTCTGCCATCTCTGCAGCAGGGATGTGCTTCTTGCTTCAGGCCAGAATGGGCAACATCCCTTTTCAGGAACAGACTGTCTCCTGTTAATGGTTAGAGCTAGAGCAGGAACTACAGAACTGTGGATCTGGAAGGTAAAAAGGTGATTCTTTGTCTACTCTAGCCCACGAGTTTACATATCCCCACTTTGCTTCAGTTGAAAAACCTAATTATAACTAAGAGGCTCTTTAAAAGCATAGTTAATTATAAAAGATTCTTGAACTGGCTCTTTAGGTACAAGTCATGAAGAACAATATGTGCCTGGTAAAGGGATAGCTAGATGGTGACATCCGGCGTCAGACACTTAATAGCTATGGGATCCTGGACAAGTCACTTAATCCCATTTACCTCAGTTTCTTCATCTGTAAAATGAAGTGGAGAAGGAAATGGCAAGCCACTGCAGTATCTTTGCCAAGAAAAACCCAAACAGGGTCATGAACAACAAAAGGGAAGGAGGGAAAGGAATCTAATCACAGCCAGATTTTTGTGGATTGATGATAGCAATTCAACAAGCATTTGTTAGAACTTCCCCTGCCCTCCTGAAGCTTCTCATCCAATAGGGGAATATTAGACATGGGCACAAAGATCAACGCTAATTACAACAGAAGAAAAATGGAAAAGGAGTATGAAAGGGATGGAATCTGGACAGGACAATGGAAGATGGGTAGGATATTAACAAAGATGAAGAAGGGGGCGCTCTGGGCATAGGGAACTATATAAGCAAAGGCAAAAAGGGGGAAAAGTACAAGGTGTGGTCTGGAAATGGTAAGAAGAATATATGGAGCACAATTTCTTCAGAGAATGAAATATGCCTGGAGCAACTGCAGAAAATAAGGCTAGAAAGAAATATGTTGGAGTCATAATGTGGAAGATCTTAAATGCCCTGCTAAGCTTTGATTTTATTCTCCATGGTCAATGGTATTTTGAACAAGATCAATCAAGGCTAAGTATTAGAAAGATTAATCTGGCAGCTGTAACTTGAATGAATTATATAAGGAATACATAAGGCAGAGAGAGCAAATAAATGTTATTACAACAGTCCAAGAATTGGGGAATAGCAGAACAATCCATGACATGAAAGTAGTAGAATATCATCTTATTACTTTGTTGTTGTTCAGTTATGTCCAATTTGGATTTTTTTGGCAGAGATACAGGAGTGATTTTGCTATTTCCTTTCCCAACTCACTTTACAAGTAAGGAAATTGAGGTAGAGTTAAGTGGCCTTTCCAGGGTCATACAGGTAGTAAGTGAGGTCACATTTGAACTCAGGTCTTCCTGACTTCAGAACTGAAACTCTATCCACTGTATCACCTCGCTGCCCCATAGGAAGCAATGAATCTGAGTAACTAAGAGCAACATAAGACAACTGGTGAAGAACAAAGAAATAATAACCTCTTCCCCTCCACCTTTCAAGGAAACAATAAGCACAATAGCTAAGATAATATTTAAAAATCCTAACAAGGTATCGTGCTAGTTGGAGTACTAAAATCATCACGAAGACAAGAATTAAAAATCTCCCTCATACATTTATTAGCTGTGTGCTCCTGGCAAGTTACTTAAATTCCCTAACTCTCAGTTCCTTATCTGTAAAATGAGGATAATAATAACACTTGCCTTGAATTATCTATAAAAATAACTTCCCAAACTGCACGTTTTATCTATATTGGTTTACTTGCTGTCTAAAGAAGGGAAAAGGTGAGGAGGGAGGGGGAAAAATATGGAACATAAGGTTTTGCAAGAGTGAATGTTGAAAATGAAAAAAAAAAACTATTATTAAAAAAAAACTTCCCTAAGGATTGGATGGGGGTGGAGGGCAGAGGATTCAGGTACTCAGCAATGGAAATTATTAAGGCAGGGTTACTATGACTATTAAGTATGTAAAGTGTATGAAGTACTGTGTAAATGTTAGCTATTGTTACCATGATGATTTTAGAGTAAATACCATGATGATGGGGGACAGATGATAGCTAAAACTTTCATCCCGTATTTCAGTATAAAGGGACTATGAGGACAAAAGATTGCACATGGATCAGCATTGTCGATGATGTCAGCCAGTTTTGCTTAGGTTTCCTTTGTTACAAGGAAAGAGTCTGGGAGAGGATATATTGGGAAAGAATTGCAATGTCAAAAACCAAAAAGCATTAATTAACTTTTTAAAAATAATCCAAGTGAGAAGTGATGAAGACCCCTGCTCAGAGAGAGTCAACAAATGCTAAAGAAATTGAGGAGCTAGAATTGATAAGGCTCAGAGAGTGATTGGGGGGGAAGAGGGAGCAGAAAGAATCAAGGATGATACTGAGCTTCATACATGAGTGGCAGGTTGGTGATGCTTCATAGAATGTCCCCCTACTTCTGAGCATAGCTGCACCAGAATATGCCAATTAGTAAGTTATCCTAAAAATAGTTTCCCTTAGGGATAGAGGTTGGGGAGAGAAGGGTCAGGTAGTGAGGAATGGAAATAAATAAGGCAAAATCCCAGAGTTGGGAGGGACTATAAAAGAAATAATAAGAACAATAATAAAAAAACAGGTGAAAATTTCCCATACTACAAATATAGACTTCAATATGGCTTTCACAACTCAACCAATAAATTGTTTTAGAGATAGACATTTATTACAGATTGAACTGTTGTCCACAATCACCTATCACAACACTGATCCATAAAAACTGAAAAGTAATTTTTTAATTGATGTTGCTATAGCAAATGTTCATAATATGCAAGCTACACTGAATGAAAAAACTTTCATAATATGGAGACTTAGCTCAAAGTACTAAAACTACATGGGAACAAGACAAATGGTGCACAATCCCTGTGCACCAATAAAACCATGGTGGATAAGCTTGGATTCTAATACTTTAATTCAATTACAAAAAGCAGTTATTTTCCCATAGTCCACAGAACATTAAATATAAAATAATAATATGATTTATCCCAGGATTGTGTCCCAGGATGTTGTGTCCCAAGATTGAGAGAGATGAGAATGAAGTAATAATAACAACGATAATATTAATTTGTGTGGAGGTAACAATAATCTTGTGAAAGTGGCAGCACAAAATCTCTCCCATGTTATAGATGAGGACACTAAAGTTCCAAGAGTTCAGGTCATTTCAGTTACATCCAACTGTCTGTGAACCAAGCTGGGGGTTTGCCATTTCTTCTGTAGCTCATTTTAGAAATGAGGAACTGAAGTGAACAGGATTACAAACAGGAATGCGCTGGTAAATAATCAACACTTAGGTTACAATTGTTAATCATAATATATTAACAAATAATATATTAATTACCTTTAATATATTAATTATAATAAGGAATACCTAGACTGCCAGGTGCCTCAGTGGATAGAGTGCTGGGCCTAAATTTCATCTTCCTGAGTTCAAATCTGGCTTCAGACATTTATTAGCTGTGTGCCTTAGACAAGTCACTTCACCCTGTTTGCTTCAGTATCTTCAGCTGTTGAATGATCTGGAGAAGTAAATGGCAAACTACTCCAGTATCTTTGCCAAGAAAATTCCAAATGGGACTACAAGTCAAAAAAGGCCTAGTTCTCTGGGGGCAAAATGTACATCTAAGATGCTTTAAAATTTAACATGTATTATTAACACTTTCTTAAATCTAAACAATTAATAAAACTGTAAGTAATGCCCCAAAGTATAACATTTGCTATTTTCTGAGGTATAAATGCTAAGACTAAAAGTTTAACAATTGGTTAAAACTTGGTTAAAACTAGCTCCTGAATGCAGAATAAAAATAAAATAAATGCAAAATAGTTAACTATAAGGTTGTTAGTACAATACCTGATTTTGCTTTAGAATACTAATTTACCTGAAAATAGTCTTAGTGAAAATGTGGGATGTGCATTTCTGGAATAGCAGTAGCCAGCACTGAAAATGTAGTGGAAGCAACCAGGGTTCCCTGCTCCTTTGAAGATGACAAAGGCCTTTTTTTGTCACCAGAAAAAGGGGAGGGGTTCTATATGAGTCTATCTTTGCTTAGTTGCTATAGTGCCTTAGAACATACAGGAATATTGAATTTATAATGACTCTATAGTATATTATACACACAAAAAGGACTAAGAATCCTAATTCACAGTGACAAGTTATCTTACATGCAATTAAGGTCTCATAAGTAAGAATAAGATAGCTTTGTTCCATAGGGTAGATCATAAAAAAATTAATATCATTAATTTGAAATCAATTTTGAGACTGGTTATTGAGGAAATCACTTATCTTTCACTGAATCTTTGTCAGTGATTTTAAAAAAGGTTTCATTATCAAACCTCATTAATTTGATTTTTGGTCAGTAGGAAATAATTCTTTCAACTGTCTCTTTTCAACTTTTTCATATACTCTATAATGCTTCTTCCCTTCCTTAAATATGGTCTCTGCCTATCTACCATCCTTTTCCCAAATTACACATTTTTTCTTAACACTAATTTTGGATAACATAATTATCTACCAAATATTTTTCATACTGTTTTGTTACATTACCCCAATTGGGAATTCCAATCTAATCTAACATCCTCATTTTATAGATGAAGAAGCAGAACCCTAGATCAGTTAAGTGATTTATACATGGTAAGGTAATAAATGATAAAACCAGAATTTTGAACCCAGCTTCTCTGTTTTAAAAGTCCAATTTCCTTTCCATTATCCCATAATGTCACTTCTTTTCATTCACTCAGCTTCTACCCTAGTTCAAGCCCTAATTGTCTCTCCCTTGGACTACTGCAATAGACCCCTCATTGGTTTCTTCTTTTTAATGAATTTCTCTCTAATCACCTAACTTAGCTCCTATCGAAGTGGGAAGAGGTTTTTAAAACCTACTCTCAGAGTTTCAAAGGGAAAGAAAAGACATTAAATATAATGTCTTCCAAGGAGTTAATTCCAATTCTCTTCCTTGTTTCCTAGCTAGGGTATGCTAATCTCAAGACCATTGGGTCTATATTTACTTATTCTTCTCTGCATTTGGAAACTATATGATATGTATCAATTAAACTCCTTATAAAATATGTATCAATAAAATTTCTTTTGTTTATATCAAGCCTGAAGTTGGCAGGAAAAGTCCCAGAAATAAGAAAGAGAAACTATAGCTTTCTTCCTATGTATCTGGTCATTCATATGTTCCTTTCCTTTGCCTTTAACTTTCTAGGGACACATACAATGAATAATATTTTAGGGGGAAAATTGTTTCTCTGAAAATAAGTGGTGAAATAAAAAGCAAATTGGACTCTTAAAGAAAACAAGGGGGCAGCTAGATGGCACAGTGGATACAGCACCAGCCCTGAAGTCAGGAGGACCTGAGTTCAAATCTGGTCTCAGACACTTAACATTCCCTAGCTGTGTGACCCTGGGCAAGTCACTTAACCCCAATTGCCTTAGCAAAAAAACAAGGAATGGGAAAATCAATTTAATTCTGTCTAGAAAGAATGAAAGGGATGGAAGTAGAAGCAAACTAGGAAAGCATAGATTTACCCAGCTTTATTTTTGCAGCATCATGGGTATAGCCCTAGTCACTTTGTCTGGCTTACAAATAATTCTAGATCACACAATTTCAAAGCTGGAGTCCAAACATCTTTTTCTTCCATTAGCACCGAGGTTGAAACTACTTGGAGGCTCTAGCAGGGAGGGGCCACCTTCTCTCTTGCTTTTGCAGCATCACTGACCTGACAGAGCTTCCTATGTCCTCCTTTCAGCATATACTTGCTCACTTCTCTCGAGATATTTCAACTTCTTTAAATTGAGAGGATGAGGAGATGATCACTCTCAGACATAGTAGCATCTCCTATAATTCTTGAATAAGAAAGAACACACTTTTTCTGTCTTGAGTTGTAAACATCCAACTCTTTTGACAAAGGATTACTACAGAAATAAGAGAAAAGATGCTATTGATAGAAGATTCTATAGAACCCAAGAGGAGATAGGATGGAAAACAGAGGCACAGGGATCTTTTTTGTTGTTGTCATATCTAACTCTTGGTGATCTCATTTGGGGTTTTCTGAGCAGAGACACTGGAGTGGATTGCTATTTCCTTCTCCAGCTCATTTTACAGATGAGGAAACTGAGGCAAACAGGATTTAGTGACTTGTCCAGGATCACACAGCTAAAAAGTGTTTGAGGCTCAGGAAGATGAGTCTTTCCGACCCCAAGTCTGGCACTTTATCTACTGTACCACCTACCTTCCTGGAAAAAAAGACTCTTGGAACCTGGAGGGAACAAGCAAGAAACAGAAAATATTTGCTCTAGGAAAAGAAGGAAAGTAGTGAATGTATCAGATTGTACCTATGCCTTCATCTTCTTAGTGAAGTTTGGAGGCGGGGTCCTTTCCTTAAGGGCAGTGGAGACACTAAAAATTTAAAAAATATATTCAAGTCTTGTAAAACTCTCTGTATGGGATATGATAAGAAAACAAATATAGGTGGTTGCTGTGGAATCATTCTTCATACTTTTGCTTTTTCCACTTTGCATTGCCCTGTGGAGACATCACCATCTCCATGATTTCAAATCTCACCTCAATTCAGATGATTTCAAAGTTTACATTTTTAAACCTACTCATTCTTCTGAAGTGTAATTTTCCTCTGCCAGAGATATCTCATCCCAGATGTCCTTCTGACTTCTGACTTAGCACATTATGTTGTTATTTTTCTCTGTGCATATCTGTTTTGTCTCCTTCTAAGCCACCCTATTTAACATCTAGCTCTTGGACCTTGCATGTAGTAAATATGTAATAAATGTTCGTTAAATAAGATTGAATCAGGAAGCAGGTCATAAATCTGGTACATAAATATAATATAACAATGAAGGAGGACTTCAGCTATCTACCCATTTGCTCTCTGCCAAGAGAACAGCAGATAATAAATCCTTGAAATGAATTAATGTTCATTTCAGTCTTTAGAAGGTAGAGGAAATGAGCAGAATTGCTATTCTGGACCTGATTCTCTCCAACAAGGAGGAGCTGGTTGCTTACCTAGAAATGATGAAAATTTGCTAAGGAAGTGAACACTCTTAACCTGGAATTCATGTTAAAAATGGTGAGGATAGCTAGGTATAATCTGTCATCTACACTACTTTTTTGGGGAGGAGAATTCAAATAGTTTAATGAAAGAGCAGATAGAATCCCATCACCTAAAAACATTTAGAAGAAATTGGTTCAAGAGGAAGGTGAAATCTTCTTAAAGAACAAAATGCTGATAACACCAATGCAACAGAATTCAGAAATTGATGAAAGAAGACCAGTCTCGAGAGAACAATGAGAATGATCAGAAAATTCTGTCTAAAATAATTTTTAAAATTCTATGTAGGGAAAATGAAAGCAAAGTTAGGTAACTGAAAAGGATACAAAATATTGGCACAGTATGTCAGAAAAGTATCAGGAGGACTAAAGCTCAGAATTAGTTGAGACTGGTAGTGAAAAACAAGAGCTTTTGTAAGTATGTTGAGAGCAAGGAAGCTCAAGATTAAAGACAGGAAATGATCACTACCCAAAGGGGTTTGGAAGATGTTAAAAGATTATGGAGAAAAGACTAAATTATTCAACTCTTACTTTGATTCTGGATTCTTTGTCAAGGAAAATTATCTTTGAGCCAAAGAGAAATGGTAGAAACCCAAAATAAGTAAGGAAGGGGTAGGAGCTAATGGGCTTCATATAATCCAAGTAATCAAATTTAGTGCAACTATGCAAAGAATAGTAAGAAATGGAGGATATGATTTCTGAACCATTGTCAGTGATCCTTGAAGAGACATCTTGGAAAACAGGAGAGGAGCCCCAGAATTAGAGATGAATAAAGGTTCCCATTTTGGACACTTAGTATGTTTTTAGGCAAATAATTTAACGAGTTTACTTCAGTTTCCTCATCTGTAAAATAGGGATAATAATAATAGGACCTACTTTGTAGAGTTGTTGTGAGGATCAAATGGGATGATAATTGTAAAGCTCTTAACACAGTGTATAGCAAACACTATAAATGACAGGAGTCATTATCATTGTTATGATGATCTAGAGCTGGAGGAGATCTGATAATCGACCCTTAGTTTCAACCCTCTTTCCCACCCCACCCCCATCTGAGAGATGAAAATCTGATACATATGGAGTGACTTCCCAAGTAATAAGTATATGAAGAAAGATTTGAATCCAGGTCTTCCAGAGACCAGGTTTACTACTCTATTTATTGCATCATACAGCCTGAAGTGCCAAGGTCAGGTTTCACACTCAGAACTTTCTGAATACAAATTCATCACTCTATCAACTATATCACCCTTTCCTAGTCCTCAAAAGACTTTCAGTAAAGTTACAGGAACATGATAGCTATGTAAATAATTCTATAATAAAATAATACATGAATAATATGTGATAAGTGATCTCATGTTTCTTCCCTTTTTTCCTTCCATCTTTTTCTTTTTACACCATTGTTGTTCTCACGTACTTTGTTATCCTGGTTCTGCTACATTCTACCTCACTTCAAACTACCCAGGGTTCTCAGAAATTATATCTTTTGTCATTGATTGTGGCACAATAATATTTAATTGCATTTATATACCACAAATTGTTCAGCCATTCTCCAAATGATTGGCACTGCCTTACATTCTCTCCTCCTTTTTTCTCTTTTTTCCTCCTCTTACTTCCTCTTTCTCTTTTCTTTCTTTTTCTCCTTTGGAACTATCACCAGGATTATTCTTTCTCAACTTTTTCCTCCCACCTTTCCCTCATTTCCCTGCTGAATTTTCTTTCTTTTTCTCCTGTGGAGCTATCACCATAATTATTCTTTCTCAATTTTTCCCTCCCACCTTTCCCTTGTTTCCTTGTTGAATTTGATGTATTTCTACCTCAAAATTATTATTTTTGAGGGTATTTGTCTATGTGAGTTTGATCTATGAATGTTCAATCCTCTTTTGTACATTTCCAATATGAGGGACTCTTACCAGATGTCAGCTCCCTACCTTCCTATATACTTCTCACATACCACAATTAGGAAAAAACCTCCTGCCTCTTGCTAACTTTGTACTTTCTCCTTGTCTTTCTTGACCCCAATCATTCATTCTTTCCCTTTTTAATCTCCATCTCTGCCCCAACCTGTCTCTTTTTTTTCTCTCCCTCTCCCTGAGTTCTGTCTTTCCTTAACTTCACAGCTCAGGTAATCCCTGCAACCCTGCTAGATGGGTTCAGAAAGGGTGGGAGGCTGGAGAGATTATAAAACCAGAAGTAACTCAGACACCACTACAAACATTCCCAGAGCTCTAGGCCACCAATGCTGCGGAAATCCTTACTGGGGGAGGAAGGAAGCATTCATAGTACATGGGTTTGAAGAAGGAGTAGGTGGTGAATGAGTGCCAGTTGGATCCACTCCAGTCTTGGGGAAATGAGGATCTCTTCCAAGATTAGTCTGTGGGATTATATCAACTACTCTCCTCCACACAAAATTTTCTCTTTCTAATCTCCTTCCTCTCCCCCAGCTCCTTTTTTCTTTATCCTCCCCACCCCTAATTCCCTTTCTTGCCCCCCTCTTTTACCTTTCTTCCTTTGTTTCTCCCCAAGAGTCTTTTTCCTTCTGAAACTATGTGGAGACATGCCTTTCAAAAAGCTGTCCAAGCCATGTGCCTGACGTCAGAGTCTGTCAAACAACAGCTTAAAAATTGGCAGGTTGAAATGAGCAAATGTTCTCACCTTCATCCAAAGGGGAATACCATTCTTGGGCTGAGCAGGAACAGGCACACAAAAGATTAATAGGGGTGAGTAAACAGAGACAGAAACTTCCTTAGTCTGGTATAAAACTATCCTTTAGGGAAGACCAGTCTGACTCTGTGATCTTCAGAGAGAGACATTTATTTAATTGAAATATTCTTGATCCAGGGACTCTCCCTCTGGGGAGGGGACTGAAATTGTGCTCAGGAAATCTGATTTCTAGATAAAGAGCAAAGAAAACGAGAATGGGAAAGATGGGGAAAATAGGGAAAACTGCTCTGTGAAGAGTTCAGTATGATTGTGCAGATTCATTAAAGAAGTAACACCAGGACAAAGCAGCAGAAACTCAGAATTCCTGATCCATATGACAATTGGTTCAAGGCTCTAAGCACTATGGGAATAGTAACAGATATAGATACATAGACATATACATTCATATGTACACACATGCACATATACATACAATGTACTCATAATACACACATACTTGTGTTTGTCTCTGTGTATATTGTGGTACTTGTCAAGAAAGATGTTGTTCAAGTTTCATTCCTGACATATTCTTTCTATGTGATCCTAGGCAACGTGACTTTTTGGTGTTTCAAGCAGTTCTTTAAGATAAGAAGTTTCAATGAGATATACATTTTGAGATAGAGGTAATATGGGAATTTGTTTGGCTTGACTATGTATATTTGTTATAGGATTTTTTGTTCTTTTAAATTGAAGAGACAGTGGGAGGGAGAGAAAATGAATGTTCATTTCAAAATAGACTAAAATTTTTAAATTGGCATATTTTTTAAAAGATTGTAAAACATAGAATTGTTCCTGACCTTCATTGACAGAAGGAATTTTCTAACTAAGTTCTTTGCACCAATAAAATCACAAGTCTGTGAGGTTTGTTTGTTGTTTCTTTTTGTGTTTAAGAAAGAAAAAAAAAACTATGCTCAAAAAGTTATCAAACTGTGCATACCCTTTGACCCAGCAGTGTTTCTATTGGGCTTATATTCCAAAGAAATCTTAAAGGAAAGAAAGGGTCCCACATGTGCAAGAATATTTGTGGCAGCCCTTTTTGTAGTGGCTAGAAACTGGAAACTGAATGGATGCCCATCAATTGGAGAGTGGCTGAATAAATTATGGTATATGAATGTTATGGAATATTATTGCTCTGTAAGAAATGACCAGCAGTACGATTTCAGAGAAGCCTGGAGGGACTTGCATGAACTGATGCTGAGTGAAGTGAGCAGAACCAGGAGATCATTATACACGGCAACAACTATATTATATGATGATCAATTCTGATGGACATGGTTCTCTCTTCAACAATGAAATGTTTCAAACCAGTTCCAATTGTTCAGTGAAGAAAGCCATATGCACCCATAGAGAGGGATATGAAATGTGGATCACAACATATAATTTCCATGATCTCTATCGATGTTTGCTTGCATTGGGTTTCCTTTCTCAGATATTTTTTGTTCATGTAGATAGGATTTTTCTTGCACATCAAGAGAAGTGTGGAAATATGTATACATATATTCGATTTGTCAAGTATTTTAACATAATTAACATGTAATGGATTTCCTGCCATCTAGAGGAGGGGTGGGGACTAGGGGGGAAAAATTTGTAACAGAAAGCTTTGTAAGAGTTAATGTTGAAGAATTATCCATACATATGTTTTGCAAATAAAAAAACTTTAATAAAAAAATAAATAAAAAATAAAAAGAAAGAAAACTCCTTAAGAGAAAAAAAATGCCCCCAAGAAGAAATGTGATAAGCTCCCAGGCACATACTTATGCCACAGGCAATGCCCAAAATATGGTATCCCCCTGAGGGAGCATGTCAGATTGAACTAGTCATTCCATACTCCACATTCCACGTTCCACACATAGATGATTAGAAATTCTGGTTTATCAAGATTGAGAGATCAGAGAACTTAAAATAAAGTGGTCCTTGCCAACATTGACCATAGGATTGATTGGGAGGGTAAAACAGGGGAATGACACCAGGACAAGGATCCTTTTTAGGAAGGAGATTAAATAATTACAGGAAGTCAACCCTTCCACATGCTCAAGCCAATCCTTCCACCTGACTTCCTTCCTTCCTCCTTCTCTCCCTTTCCTTGCCTGTCTCTTTCTCCCCCTCTCTGTCTGTGTCTCTCTTTTTCCCTCCCTCTCTTACATCATTTTCCTCCTTTCCTTTATCTCCATCTTTGTTCAGATCCTTCCTATCCTTTGCCAAACTATTGGAGGCACTTCCTAAATGATCTCCCCACTTTTAATCTGTCCCAATACATAATATGTGTAGTTTCTAGATCAATGATCCTAAATAATAGGTCTCATCATATCACTGATCAAAAATTTGCAAAGGCTCTCCCTTGCCTAGAAAATTAAGCTTAAATGCCATGTCCAAGGTCCCCCTTCCCCAATTTGGCTTCAATTATTTTCTGAGTCTTATCTTCCAGTACTCATTTAAAGGTATCCTAAATTCTAGCAAAGTGATATTATTTGTTCTTCCTCACACATACTTTTCATTTCTTTGCCTTTTCTCAAGTTATTCCTTCTTTCTTCATTTCTGCCTACTGAAATCTTTCAAATTTTTAAAGCCTATCTTATATTTTTCCTTCTTCTTGAAGCTTTCCTTGGTCTTCCTAATGAGATAAGTTATTTCCCTCTACTATCTTGCACTTTCTAACTTTCTTGTTTTAGATTTAACTGAATTATCTCCCTTATTTTATTTCACCCTCCTTGAATTCTACCAATCTTAAGATTCCCCAAATTGCTTTGTATACAGTAGGTATTCATAGAATACTTATTGAATTAGTTTGTTTTTGTTCAGTTGTGTTCCACTCTCTATGACCCCATTTAGGATTTTCTTGGCAAAGATACTGAAGTGGTTTGTTATTGCCTTCTCCAACTCATTTTACAGATGAGAAAACTGAGGCAAAGGGGATTGTCACTTTCCCAGGATCACACAGCTAGTAAGGGTATGAAACTAGATTTGAACTCACAAAGGTGACTTCCTAATTTCAAGCCATTCTTATCCACTGTGCTACCTTGCTACTCTCAGGAAAATAGGTAAGAAGTTCCAAAGAGGCCAGTTAGATCAGAGAGTGGGATGGGGGACAGAGGAGTAGGCAGATCAAGAGCCTAGCTTTATGTGCCTGGAAAAGAAAAGGGAGTAGTAAGGCTGGAAAAGCCTAGATCAGGACACAGAAACATAGGCACAGAGTCTAAGTAGTCAAAACAGAACTCAACATGCTGTCATACAAAGTGATCAATAGATTAATTAGCATTAATGCTATTAATTAATACTATTAGTATTAAATACTAATTCAGCACTTAGAATTTCTGAACATTTTTAGTTTTCGTTTTTCAAAAATTTTTGTTACAAGAGGGGCTCTATGGGTAAAGGAAGCAGGGAGGTACAGTGGAGGAAACACTGGCTCAGAGGACTTTCTGAGATTTTCAGATATCTCCTTTGCTATTTACTAGCTGTGTGACTTTGGGCAATTTATTTAGTCTACCTGGATCTCAATTTCCTTATCTGTAAAATAAAGAGAGAGGAGAGAGTAAATGGTTTCTAAGTCCTTTCAAATCTTAGATCTATAGTCTTATAAAAAAGGCATGTTTAAGCATGAATGTGAGATAAAAGCAAAATTCATCAATAACTGTTTTAAAATAATCAATTAATTAATTAAGGACAACATTCAATTAGTCCTTTCCTGGACCAGAAGTAGTAAGAGTGACCTCAATAATGAACTAGCACAAACATGGTCCCTGTCCAAAAATGAGCATGACTGGAATTGGGTTCACAAGTGATGGGGAGAAACCTGACTGGAGGACAAAAATATGGATGGAGGAAAGTAAGCATGTCACCCTTTCATTCCACTGACCATAAAATGTGATCTCCTTGAGTCCAGGAACCCATATGGGATGGAAGCAGAAGAGAAGGGGTGCACATATACATATCTATCCTCAGTATCTAGTACAGTACCTGGCAAATGGTAAGTACTTAATAATAAACCTTAATAAAAATAAATTAATTAATAAGTGGAATTGACCAGTATTTTTTGAGAAAGATGGACTGTTCAGTTTTGATAAAGGCCTTTTGTCCACTCTCCTAAGCTATGTAGTATGGTAGAAAGTGTACTTGGATTTGGAGCAGACAAAGGCTCAAGGTCTAGGACTGCTGTTTATTAACAATGTGTGTGACTGTGAGCAAGTCATCTAGCACCTTTAAATTTTAATTATTTTATCTATAAAAATAAGGATACTAATACCAATAGAGCTATTGTGAAATTCAAGTGAAATAAGAAATGTGAAAATGATTTGTAAGCTGTAAAGATTATACAAGTGGAAGACACTGTTATTTTAACCAATATGAACTATAATTAATTTATTGAAGACACTTTTAATTTACTTCTTCTTGGGTAATGTCAAACTCTTCATTAATGTTTACCAATGAGTTGACTCCAGTTCAATAGGGAGGCACAGGAGATTTTGAGTTGAAGAATCAACATGAAGTAAACAGTGTCATTAGAAGGTTAATCTGGGAAGCGTAAAATGCCTTAAATAACAGGGAGTGATCCTGAGGGCAAAGAAATCCCCAAGGTATTAGAAAGAGGAAATGGGAAGGAAAAGACAGATATGAAAAGTATTTTGGTATGACAGAAAGCTGGTAGAATGTGTTGACTATTTGGACATAAAGAAGAATCTTTTTCTGAACTTGGAATCATAGAACCTGAGCTCAAATACCAACACCTAAAAGACCTTTACCACATGACAACCTCCTTGATTCTCAGTTTCTTCATCTGTAAAATGAAAGGGTTAGACCAAATAACATCCAAAATTTCTTCTAGTGATGGGTCTATATTCCTGGGAAGCATCTAGTGGCATCTGTATACAATTACATTTATAAATCAGAAATGGATTTAGTTCTAGCTGTGAGGCTAAATATATATATTATATTTTACTATCATTGGGGAAATATTACTATCACTAAACCGACCATCCTGAAAAAGGAGGCTCCTGACTCAAGCCTCCCTGTCCTTTGTCACACACACACACACACACACACACACACACACACACGTGTATATATATACTTATCTATGACTGGATTAATTTAAGGTAGCCTTCTAAATGAGTGCAAAATAATGACAATACCCTTCAAACTTAGCTTTTGTTAAGAGTTCTCCTACAGGAGAACCAGAATGAATGAACAGAATGCTACTAGGCTACTCTGTTTCCCTTTGACTTTTTATGCCTTCTGGATTGAATCAGGACCTTTTACCTCGAGGGAGGGAGAAGAGACAGACAAGTAGAGACATCTAGGAAAAGGATTTACATGGACCCTTCTGGCTGTCCAGAGAAGCCTATGAACCCCTTTTAAGAATCATATTTTAAATTCATAAAGCAAAATTCTTAAGATCACAAAAATAGCAAAAATTAGTGAAAATAAAAATGTATTTTTTCCATTCATTCATAACCCCTTGATTTACACCAAAGATAAATGAATATTCATTAGCACAGCCCCTGATTCCAAAGAAATGTTTAGCATTAACTGATCTGATCATGCTTAGAGAATCTTTAGAGACAGCTTGCGTTGGCTCACCTCAGATTGGAACTTCCAGTTCCTTTTTATCTAACGTAGGAGACAATTGCCATCATTGGGTATCTGGGATTGGTCTGCACAGTACTGAATTTCTGAGAACTGTTACATGGTACATGTTACATGTGTTATCTCATTCCCTTGGTCAGTCTGAGACAAAGAGAGTAGGTAGTGAAGTAAGCCAAACATATATCTTTTTGTAGGTGACTCAGTAAATAGATCTCTAGACTTGGAATTGGTTAAGCTGGACTCAAATCATTTTCTACTGTCAATTTCCTCATCTATAAAATGGGGATGATAATAGCACCTATTTAACTAGATGATGAAGAGCAAGTAAAATAATGCATCTAAAATGCATTTCAAACCTTAAAGTTTAGAAACTAGTGATTATTATTGAAGTTTAAATACTAGTAATTATTATTCTGAGGCAACTTGATGGCATAGTGGTAGAAGGGGACTCAAGAATCAGGAGACCTCCAGCCTCAGACACTTACTGTGTAAGTCACTTAACCCTGTTTGTCTCAGTTTCTCATCTGTAAAATAAGCTGGAGTTGGAAATGGCAAATAGTTCCAAGAAAGCCCCAAATGGAGCCACAGAGAGTAAGATATAACTGAAAAATGACTTTACAACAATAAAATGGAGGTAGTAATAGTGCCTGCTTCCAGAGTTGTTGAGAGGATCCAATGAGATAATATTTATAAGTCACTTTGCTCAGTGCCTGGCACATAGTAGGTACTTAATCAATGCTTGCTCCCTCCCCCACCTGTTAGTGTTGTTATTCTTTTTGTATGAATGAATATTCAATAAAAAGGATGAACTAAACTAGATTTCTTAAACTGTTTTCTACTTGAGACTGCTTTTTGTCAAGAAATTCTTATGTGATCATGGGTATATAGGTATATAATATATATATGTATATATATATGTATAATGAAACATTTTCTGATAAAAATAATAATTTCACAAAATCTTCACATTCAGTTATAAGACCCCATATGGAATTATGAACCACAATTTAAGAAGCTGGGAACTAGAGGTCCTAATTCAAGGAAGAAACTCCATATGTACAAATTACATGTGCTTGTTTCCACTTATTTAATGAGCCACATTTTGGAGCCTACGAAGGATGAGTCACTATTGCCTTCTTCCTTCCCCATTACTCCCCAATATGCATCACTTCAGTCTCTTGGAGAGGAGATAGTTGTGTCATCATACTTCCTCATATAGCACTATGTCCACCAACAGGATGATGAGGCTTACAACTAGAAGAGACCTCAGGGGCCATGCAGTTCAACCTCCTCATTGTGCATGGAAGGAAAGGCAGCCCATGTCTGATTGTCCATCTCTGTCATTTCATCTTCTCCTCCCAGCTTTGGTTCAGCATCTCGCTTCTCAGTCTCCATTGTGAGCTTTCCAATCTGCTCATTAGGGAGGGGATAAGGTGCTATCTGTTGTCCTTTCTTCTCACTGTACCTCCATTCCCATCTTTCTTCAGCTTTGAGCCTTTTAACTGGTCATAGTCTTGCTTGTAGAATGGTCCCTTGACCCATTGCCTAGACCTACATACCCTTTTCTAAACATCATATTTAATATAGGAGAGAAACCTTTCAGAAACATGGCAGGAACTCTGCCAAACATGGGGATGTTTTACAGATGGATTCTACATATGTGAGTGCATTCTCTTTTTTAATAGTTTTTTTCCATTACATATAAAGACAAATTTTAACATTCATTTAAAAAACTTTTTTTAAATTCCAAATTTCCCACTCTTTCCCTTACCTTTCCTTTCCATAAGATGGTATACAATTTTATATAGGTTATACATGAATGAAAACACTTACATATGTGCATACACACAGAGTTTAAGAAAGTTTTGCTCTGTCTGTTGTGACCACAAAGGATAAAACTCCTATTAGGGAGATTTTTCTTCTCTACTCACTTTCCCACCAAAGTTGTGTATTGGGGAGGCATTAGTCAAGTGGTAGTTATTTAAACAAATGTATCTATAGGAATACAAAAAGATGTTCTAGAATAGGGGCATCTACCTGGAATTCTAGGGGTGCTATTCAAATATTCATGACCTAATCCTCACCTTTTGGGTCCTAATCATTAATAACTGGCATTTGGAACAATAATAGGTAGTATACGTGTAACACTTTTTACATATTTTACACATTACCTATGAAGCAGGTATTGTCATTATCTCCATTTTACAGATGAAGAAACTGAGACACAGAGTATCTGAAACAGGATTCAGATTCAGATCTTTCTAATTCCAAGCTATGTCCATGAACTTTAACTATCCAGATATCTCTTGGTTTTCCATTCCTACCAAATTGGAAAGCAAATGAAGTCATAAATTTGCCTTAAAGATGCTTCTGCTTTTTGAAGGATGAAATTAATAAGGGGGAGCTGTTGTTTGAAACTTGATTCTAATAAGGAAGAAATATTAAAGAATTTATAATATCCTTGCCATCAGATAACCTTTCTATCAGAGAATAATATAACAGAAAGATGATAGGATTAAACATGTAGAGATGAAAGGTTTAAAACTTAGAGGTCATTTAATTCAAGTCTTTGTAATTGTTAGTCATTAATGATGACAAATATTTATTCCTAAGAGATATAATTCTTAGGATAAAGGATAGTAGGGGAATCCTCCAAAATACTTATTCCTCCCCCCTATCCCCTTGACACTAAAAGGTTTTTCAAGGTTTATGGAAAGGCATTAAAAGAACAGCTCTGGGATGGCTAACTCTTGGACCCAAAGCAACTGACTCATTTCTTATCTAGCCTTAATCACTGAATAGGTATTGTCTCAGTCTGAGACTTGAGGAATTCCTTAGCTTAAAAAGGGCAAAGTTTCCCACTTCATCCAGAGTCATCTCTATTGTCCTGATCTATATCTGGCTACTGGGCCCAAATGGCTCAGGCAGAAAAAGTGAGGCAGGGGACCTTGCACAGCCCTCCCTCATTTAAATCCAATTTATTTGTACATCACAGCATCACCTCCCTAATGTCATGGTCCTCTTTGAGAATGAAGGACAAACAAAATCATTGTAGAAAACTAATTCTGTTGTTCTCTTTTCCTTCTTTATTTTTTGCTTATTTGCTATGTGGAATAGCTCATGAGTTCAAGGGGGATAAGGTAGATTTAGAAGAATGTGATAGAAAAACAAAAGCTATCAACAGAATTATATATTTTAAGCTGGAAGGGACCTTAGATTGTTTCTAATAGAACCCCATCTTTCTAACAAAGTAGGAAACTGAGACAAAGATTTAGTTACCTGGCAGGAGGCAATAACAAGCACTTATTAAAAGCTTACTATGTGCCAGGCACTGTACTGAGCACTTGGCAAATATTATCTCATTGGGTCAGGATCCTGTAGTTTGTGAGTGACTAAGGTGGGGTCTGAACCCAGGTTTTCCTAAATCCAGGCCATTCCTAAATCTTCAAAAAGCTCTGTGAGAAGGTATTACTGTCCTTATCTTAACAATGAGGAGTCTGAGGTTCATCAGCAATGAAGTGATTTGCCCAGGTGCCCTAGCTAGGAAGTGTGGGCCAAATGTGATCCCAAGCCTCATGTGATTCCAACTACTGTGTTTTTATATGTACCAAGTTGCCTTTGCAATAAATGTTGTAAAAGCTTCTTCTAATTTCTTCTTTTTGTCAGATAAACAAAATGCCAACCTTTCCAAAGGACTGTTATTAGAAGGCAAAGAAATTAGGAATTGGCTGCAATTGAGACCTTAATCTAGTATCCCTCTAAACAATTGAGACTAAACTTCAAATGGATAGTTGAGGGGGAGAAAGAGTGGATTCCAACTTATTAAGAGGGCCTTGGGGCATGTGCCAATAATTTAAACAGAGATCATTTTTGGTAAATTTGGACAGTTAAGTGAGTAATCTAGATCATGTGGTTTTAAGCCTGAAGAAGAATATTTCACATCTTCCTACACAATTCCTCATGTATTACAAACATGATTTAATTTAATGCTGATTCTCTGTGACTGTTGGCAAGTCACAATCACTGTCTGCCTCAGTTTCTTCATCTGGAAAATAGAGATAATGATAGCACTTCCCAAGGTTGTTGTGAGGACACAAAAATAATATTTGCAAAGTGCTTTGCAAATTTTAAAATGTTATTATTATTAAAACGTTATATTAGCTATAAGAGGCAATCATTCAATTAGAATTTGTTAAGCAACACCTATTTTCCAAATACTGTGTTAAGTCTTGGAGATTCAAAGAAAGTCAAAGAACAAAAAAGTCTTTGCTCTCAAGGATCTCACAGACATCAGACTATGAAGTAATATATTATCACCCTTGTTTTACAGAAAAGGGAACTGGAGGGAGTGAAAAAGTGAAGTGTTTTGCTCACGGTCACCCAGTTAGCAAGAAAGAAAACTAGAATTTGGAGCAAGTAAGGGCTTCTGACTTCTTACAACATCATACCGAAGAAAGATAGTCAGAGATGAGTGAAGTGACTTTCAAGTCTTGTGGTTGAGCTTGTTGATTTTTTCCTTTTTTTCATGGAAAATGTACTAGAAGAGAATCTATTTTTAATCAAAGAAGAAGCTTAGAGCTGTTTGTGGTCATTCAGCACTTAGAAAACTGCAAGTCATGACAATCTTACAAGAAATTTGCTATTTAGTGGTAAAGTAAGTAGTTAAGGAAAACAGAAGATGCGAATATCTAATTCTTTAAAAAGGCATTTGGTTTTATTTTAGGAAGTATGAGAGGAGGGTCATACCATAATGTGGATGTTCATGACAGGACCAGATTGTAGAGTAGGACCAAAATATTTTCATTGATCACGTTTCTTGAGAATGGGAAGGACAGACCTGTTCTTAATATAGTGCCTAAGATGTCATTAATATTTACAAATGCTGACTGACTGATTGATTTATCAAATGACCTGGATTATCTACATATATCTTCCTTCATAAGGAGCATCATAACACTTAAGTACTAAACAGAGTCAAGAAACTCTGATTTACAGTCCTCTGTCTAATGTATACTGACTATGGGATCACAGACACATCTTTTCTGATTTGTTTCTGAGTATCAGTTTCCTCATCTCTGTCTCATAGGTATTAACTCATACTTTGCCTCATAGGGTTATCATAAAGCCCAAATAAGATAATATTTGTAATGTACTTTGCACATGCCGTTGTCATCATCAGTGACCTTAGAAACTCTTTTTCTCATTCTCTGTAAAATTCTCAGAAGGAAGCTCAGAAGGCCTAGAAAAGGTAAGATAACTGTCCAAAGTTACAAAGAGAGTTAGCAACAGACTTGGAACTACAATATGTATCTCTTGAGTCAAATATCCTTCCACAGATCAAAGAGAATGAGATAACATTTGTCTTCCATCAGTCTCCATAAAACTTCATGTTTAAGCTGTTGAAGACTGGTTTGCTTTGCCTAATTATGATATTGGATATATATTTTGCACTTTGCAATAGTCAATAAATATCAACTAAGCACCTACTATGTGCCAGCTATTAGTGTTAAGCATTAAGGATACAAAAAGAGGCTCTCTGGCTTCAGGGAGCTTACAGTCTATTTAATGGAGTAGACAACAAGCAAACAAATAGTGGTCAAACAAGCCATATTCAGGATAAATAGGGAATAACTAAAAAGGAAAGGCATTAGAATTAGGAGGGGTTGGAAAAGACTTCTTGAGGATGAGTGGGAAGTTGAAGGGAGCCCAGGAAGATCATTAGTTGGAGTGGAGGAGGGAAAGTGTTACAAGCATGGGGACAGACAGAGAAAGCATTTGGAGCCAAAAGATAGTGTCTTGTTCATGGAACAGCCTGAAGACTACTTTCACTGAACTTGAAAAATATGGGTAAGAGAGTAAGACATAAGATTAAAAAGGAGGGAGGGGACAGGTAAGGTCAAAGACTAGGCTGTGAAGGAGTTTGAGGGTCAAAAGTTTATATTTGATCTCAGAGGTGATAAAGAGCTATTGGAAATTATCGATATGAAGGTAATATGATTGGACCAGTAGCACATCACTGTACTTCACTTGCTGAAAATTTATGTAAGACATTATCAAGGTCAAGAAAGTGTCCTCTAATAGGAGGGAAGTTGGACTAAATGAACTGTGACCTGGTTTGCCCCTAAATCTATGATGGATTACAAGGCATTTAAATTATAGTGGCTTGCCAGGCATTCTAGACAATAGCATTCAATCCATTGTAAGTCAATTGTAAGCTATTTCCATGTCTAGCAGGTGATTCATAGTGAATATGCTTTGCTGATCAGATCACAAGAATTCTAAGTAAAATTTTTTCTTAAAGTACCAACATATCCTTTTCCAAACTATTGATTTTTCAGCAGATCATACGGCCTCACATTTGACCAAAAATATTCTGTTAACATGTGTTTGCTCTATCAACTCTAATCCTTAAAAATTCTTAGTATTATCAACTTCTCCATCCTTCTATGGGTAGAGAAAGTGATATTATTATTCCTTCTGAATGCTATTTCCTCTAATTGATGTGTCTCCAAGATCCTATACTTGAGGTAAGATGGAAGAATCAGGAAAAATCTCATGTAAAAGATAGTACTTATACATAGCTTAAAAGAAATGTAGTTTTTTGTGGAGTATCTTTTTAAATAATAACTTTTTATATTCAAAATACATGCAAAGATAGTTTTCAACATTCATCCTTGCAAAACCTCATGTTTCAAATGTTTTTCTCTTCCTTTCCTCCTGGATCTCTCCTCTAGACAACAAGTAATCCGATACACATTAAGCATGTATAATTCTTTAAACGTATTTCCACATTTATTATGCTACATAAGAAAAATCAGATCAAAAAGGGGAAAAATGAGAAAGAAAAAAGCAAGCAAACAACAGCAAAAAAGATGAAAATACTATGTTGTGATCCACATTTAGTCCCCACAGTCTCTTTTCTGGATGCAGATGGCTCTCTCCATCATAAGTCTATTGCAATTGGCCCGAATCATCTCATTGTTGAAAAGAATCAATTCTATCACAGTTAATCATCACATAATCTTATTGCTGTGTACAGTGATCTCCTGGTTCTGCTTATTTCACTTAGTATCAGTTCATATAAGTCTTTCCAGGCCTCTCTGAAATCATCCTGATGATTGTTTCTTATAAAACAATAATAGGAATGTAGAGTTCTACAGAGACAGATGGTGAGGAGAGAGCATGGATGACAACCTGTGCAAAGGCAAGGAGGCAAGAATGTTTTTAATAACTACAAGTAGATCAGTTTGGATAAACATAAAGCCAGAAATGCATGTAGGTTAGAGATAGATTGTGAAGGATTTTAACTGCTAAGCAGAGGAGTTTGTATTAGATTCTCAAGGAAATAGGAATCTACTGAAGTGTTTTGAGCAAGGGTATTTAGGAAAAACACATCAACAAATTTATAAAGGGTAGATGAGAGAAGGGACTTATTTAAGTCAGGAAAGCCAAATTAAGAGACAATTGCAATATTCAAATTGAGAGGTGGTAGATACCTACTATATATAAAAATTATATATATATATATATATATCAGATAGAAAGACAATTGTCCTTACAGAATTTATCCTCTAACAGGGTGATGAGACTGGTTCACAAATAACTGTGAAACAAGTAAAAATGTGATAAGAGCAAAGAAGGAGTTAGGAACTATGGAAAAAGAACAAGTCCTGGACTAAAGTATATTAACAAGAAGGCATTCAGCTCAGTCTCACAGATATTTACAAGTCATTTCCCCTTCCTGGGTTTCAATTTTCTTATTTGCTAATTAAGGGAATTCAGCTAAGACAACTGCAGACATCTCTCCTAGTACTTATTGTTCAGTCATGTCTGTCCTTCAAGATCCCATGGATAAAGTCCATAATGTTTTCTTGGCAAAGATACTAGACTGGTTTGATATTTTCTTTTCCAGTGTTTCCCTATTTTACAGATGAAAAATTGAGGCAAATAATGGTTAAGTGACTTACTCAAGATCACACAGCTAGTAAAGTGTCTGAGGTAGATTTGAACTCAAATTTTCCTAACTCCAGGCTCAGTACTCTATCCACTGCATCATCTATCTGCCTCCTTCTAGCAATTAGCATGCTATAATTCCAGATAAGATTCTGTGTCAGAGACCAGGGATGTGAAGATATCAACAACTGTTATTACGATTCCTTTTCTTTTAAAGGATATTGTGACCTTGTAGAGGAATAAGACATGGACACCCAAGATTGTAACACAAATGAGAAAATGGTGAGTGCCATCTTGTAGCCTAAGAGAATCGAGGAAGAAAGAATCACTCCTGGAAGACCAGGGGAGACTTCATAAAGAAGAATTCATTCTACCTATGCACAAAAGTATTGCAACAGGGCAACATCTTATTGGGGGGTCCCCATTTGAATGTGGGTTCTTTTCAGCTTTCTGTGTCTCCCCAACACACAACCCAGTACCTGGCACATAGTGGGTGCTTAAAAAATTCTAATTGACTTGTAGACAGACATAGTAGGCAATAATACTTGAGCGGGGAATAGGTAATAGTACAATTTGGCTGAAATATCAAGGGTATGATGGGAAATAGTGCTATGTAGGGAACAAAAGTGGGCCAGTTTTGTTAAAAGTAGACCATGTGAGGAGGAGTAATATGGAGTTATTCTAAAAAGATAGGGTGAAGACATATGTCAAAGGGCTTTTAATACCAAACAGAGTATCGTATCTAATCCTACAAAAAATAAAGAATTTCTTTGGAAGGCGAGGGATGGGATTAGACAGTAGAAATATCACTTTGGCACTTTTATGGAGGATGGATGGGGATGGTAGAATGAGACCATGGGTTAGGTAGAATAATTTGGAGATCATTGTAAAAATCCAGGTGAGAGGTGCCAAAGGTATGAACTAAAGTACAAAGGGATAGATGCTACAGCTATTCTGAAAGTAACATTGACAGAATCAACAGATGATTTGATTAAATATGGAAGGTAAATGAGACTAAGAGTAAAAGATGCTTTTAGGTTGTGAATAGGGATGATTGGGTGACTGTAAGTGCCCTTTACAGAAATGGAGAAGTTAGGAGAGATGATTTTAGGGGGAAGATGAAGAGTTCTGTTTCTGAGTTTGAAATAGAGCTCAGGAGAGTAATAAGGGCTAGATTTGTAGATCTGGGAGTCATTTGCATAGAGATGATAATTGAATCTAATGGAATCACCAAGAGAGTATGGGGAGAGAAGAAAAAAGGGCCTGAGGTAGAATCCTGGCATATGGGATAGGGGGGACATTATACAGATGATTATCCTGTAAGGGAGCCTGAGGAATGGTCAAGTAAGAGTAGAATAGGAGAGAGCACTGTCCCCCAAATCCAGACATATCCAGGGAATACCCAGAAGGTATGAATGGTCAGCTGCTATAGGGAGATCAAGAAAGGTAAGTCTTGGAGACTCAACAACGAGATCACAGGTAACTTTGGAGAGAGCCTGCTCTCCCCAAGAAAGGTGAAACTTGTTTCATAAAATAAACATACTTCTAAAATTGTATATAATGGAAACATTTGTCAAATGAATCCTAGTAATTTAAACATGCTTAATTTAAAAAAAATAGAGGCCACATCAGTTGCTCATAAGACAAAAGCTTGCCTAAGAAAGAGCTTCATTAGCTTTGGAATTTATCTCTTTCTATTGTATTATAGCTCAAATGTGATTTCTGTTCTAGCCAGAAACTCTGGGGGTTTTCCCTTCCCAGACTGATTCTTTTGGGAAGGCACATCTTTTGCTTCAATTTTTACCTTAATCATTGAATGGGCAGTTGCCTCAGACAGACTGAGCCCTGAAAAAGACCTTAGCTCAAAAAGTCAAGCTCTCCCACAGCATCCAGGGCTATCACTAGCTATCTTGAGTTATGTCTTACCCCTGGACCCTGATGGCTCCAGAGGAGAAAGTGTAGCTGGTGGCTTTGCACAGCCCTCCCTCACTTTACTCCAAGTTACTTGTAAGTCACTACATCACCCTCCTGATGTTATTAATCCTCTTGGAAAACAAAGGACAAACAACTACAGTTCAAATACACAGGATACTGCTAAAAATTCACTGCAATGCCTCATGGCACCTAAATCACCTCTGGAGAGCCAGAATAAAACAACAATTAAATGCACTGGCATTTTCCAATAGCAGCTTGGTATTTGAAGCTACCTGGTGCTTTTATCTTTATGTGAATGAAAGAATACAGTGCAAATAAGTATCCCTACTTTATCTTTCAAATTGATTAGATTTATTTAAAGGAAATGTGTTTAAATACCTAATAGATGACTACAACACAGTGACTTCATCTTATTCCCTTTACCCAGTCTTGAACAACACAAAACTACCACATCCATCTTCCCTATGTTTCCGGGGGTTTTTTGTCCTGCTTTTCCTGTCATTCTTTCATGGGGTGGCAAGTGTCTGATGTCACAGTAAAGCCATTGCATCCAAGGAGGAGGACAGGGTGTCCAGGGACTGGGATGAAGCCAGTGGATATTGTTGTGTATGAGATCTGGACAAGGCTCCTGCTGGGCCGGGGATGGCCAAGCACACAAGCTACTGATCTAATCTCGGACACTATTCTTCTGGAAGAATGTCTGAAATGCTTTAGATGTGATTGAAAAGCAAATGTGTGACAGGACTTCCTCTTGGGATTAAGTGATCATGTTTATCCATTAGAGGCTTTTCCACAGAAAGTTCTGCCTGAGAACAGTCCCTCACAATGGGACCCCTAAAGCTACCTTGCAAGTGCTGATCTAGCAAATAAAAAAAAGAATAATTTCACAATGATGTAGATATTATTACAGACTTTTATTCAGATTATTCTCAAAGCTTCCAAAGCTTTTTCCCCTCCCCTTTATCCACTTGCCCTATTGCTTTTGATACCCTAACCACCTTTCAAGGTCTAGCTCCCATTCCAATTATTTCATGAAGACTTTCCTGACTCCTGCCCCATCCCTTTGAGTCGGTATTGATCTTTCTCCTTGACACTTCAGGTCACATATGGCACATTTACCTTATGTATTTGCCATGTTAACATAGAACCTAGAACTAATAAATGCTATCAATCAATTATTTAACGTATCATCTATTAGGCTGCAATTAAGAAAAAACAGACACTTAAAATACCATGTCCTGACTTTTTGCTTTGTTTTGTTTTGATTTGATTCAAAGTCTGAAGAGGATTTACTATGCACCAGGTGATTCCAAAAGAAGAAAAAAAGGACAAAGAAGAGGAGAAGCAGGAAGAAGAAAAAAAGGAGGAGGGGGAGGAGAAAGAGGAGGAAGAGGAGAAGGAGGAGGAGGAGGAGGGGAGGAGGAGGAAGAGGAGGAGGAGGAGAAGAAGGAGGAGAAGGAGGAAAAAAGGAGGGAAGAAGGAATTATAATTATTCTATCAAAGTGAAAATAAAGATTCACAATGTCTGAATAATCTTTATATTTCCTTCAAAACCTATTGCAGTGATCTTCACATGGTAGGAGCTTAATAAATGTTTGTTGAATTTGAGTATGTTCCTAATAAGAGCCATCCCTTGACTTAATGTAAATCCACAGATTATCCAGGCAGTTCATTTAAATCAATGTTTTGTTTTTGTTTTTGTTTTTTTTGCTTTTTGCTGAGGCAATTGGGGTTAAGTGACTTGCCCAGAGTCACACAAGCTAGGGAATGTTAAGTGTCTGAAACCAGATTTGAACTCAGGTCTTCCTGACTTCAGGGCTGGTGCTCTAACCACTGTGCCACCTAGCTTCCCCTAAATCAATGTTTTTTACTTCTAGAATGAGAGTTCATTCATGGATAATTAAACATGAATTCAGCCTTCATTAAGTGCCTACTATGTTGAAGGAATTCTGTTAAAATTTGTAGGAAAAATAAAGATGATAAAACATAGTGGTCCCCACTCCAGAAGAATTTATAATTTATCATGTACCACTAGTTGTCTTGTCAGGGAATGGGAGGGAGAAGGAGGAGGGCCGGGAAATAAGCTCAGCCAACGAGAATGAGAGAAATAGCTCTAAGATGAGTATCTGATGCTTATCAAGATTGCTCAGGTCTTCTGTTTTACTGTCCTCTGTCTCCAAGCTCTGGAATAAGAGAGGACTCAAACACAGACCCCCACACACATATCCAGGGAAGACAAAAGTCATATGGGCTCTTGCCTACCTGTCCTAGGAGTCCTTGGCAGGCAGTTACCATAGAAGGCACATAAGGAAAGGCAGAGGGATACCAGACCATCACACCTGGATGATTCACTGTTCTTCTGAATCTTATTTACCTCAGTATTCCCTCTCACACTCTTCTAAACATTGTCCAGTGATAGAGCCAAAGGAAGGCCAGCTTGACATCTGTACACCAGCATTATTCTATAGCCATGACCTCACCTAAATGTTCTCATCCTCCAATCCTGGTGTTGGTGGATATTTTGCAATTTATGATTGGTATAAGATCTCAGCTACATTTTTCCACCTCTTGTATCTGTTGCTGAAATAGCCTAGTATAATTAATAATAAAAATCAAAGCAGAATATCATCATTTAAAGTTATTCTGTGATAAATTCTAATGCTAGATCAAGCATTTATTACCTAGATAAACCATTTGCTAGACAGATAAGGCATTTATTATATGCTTACATTGTGCTAGGAGAAAGGAAAAGCCCAATCTTAAAACTGTAGATCAAATTTTCATATATTAGACTTACTTAAATTGAGACATGTATTTTAAGTGAGAAATGAATGCAAGAAAGGCACAGCTCAGTTTCACTAAAAAAATTAATTCTATTACCTTCAGTCTCCCTTGGATATCATGAGACTAGTATATCTATCTTTCTCATGTTTCTGTCTTTTTGTTGAATGCATGAAGATAGAAAGGTAGAGATAAAGCCCACTGGGAACTCAGAAGCTGAAAAAAATGCTCTCCTGCTCACCCTGCTCACCCTTCATTTCCTGTTCTTTCCCCATCCCCATGACCAATGGGAGTCTGGGTAGTATCTCCTGGAGAGATGCCCAGAATGAGCTGGGACAGCAATAGTATCTCATACTTGGATAATACTTTGTGTTTTACAAAGTAAAGAGGAAATAGAAAGAGTATGAGATTTGGAAACAAAGAACCTGAGTTTAATCTAATGAATCAACAAAACATTTAAGTGCCTTCTGTGTTAAGCATAGGAAATTCAAAAAATGAAAGAAATCCTCCATTCTGGAAACTCCCATTCCATTTGTGCTCTTTACTAACCATGTCATATTAGATAAGCCACTTGTCTTAAGTCTCAGCCTGCTTTCAGCTCTAAATTCTATGAATTCCAAATGTTCTCACATATATCCCCTTCTTAGATTTTACAGACCTCATGACATAAGCAGAGGCTACAACGGTACTCCTATTTCATAGATGAAGAAACTAAAGCACAAGGAATTTAAATGACTGCAATGTCTCTCAAGATAGTTATTGGGCTAGATTGGGAGATGAGAAGTAGAATTTCAAGGAAACCTCACTTCTAGGACACATGATCAACAATATAAAAAACTAGACATTTTCTTCAATGCTCACGACCTCTCATGTCTTTCCAAAAGAGGAATTATGCAAAATGGATGAAACAATTTCAGTTGTCTCCATGGTTGAGAACACCAAAAATCAAAACAATGTAAAAAAATTGATGAACTAACAACAAAGAATACCTAACTCTTAACACACTAGCTCAGCATCTCCTCCCTCACCACCCACCATGTTCTTGGCAGTAGAGCTGCATATGTTGAATCATGTACTTGAAACAGAGCTCAACTCTACACTGACCACCTTCCTCCCAGTGTCATGGAGTTTAAAACACCAGAAATTTGCTCAAAAAGAAAATGGAGGAACAGAAAGAAAAGAGATAAGATATACATGTGTGTTTGCATGACTAAGACTGAAGAAAAAAGGACAATATTCATCTGGAACTATTTGGGACCTAGGAATCAATTAGGGGAGAGATCAAGTCTTATAAACTATAAATTGTCCATGTTGAGAACAGGCTGAGTTGCTTTGAGATCTAGTCCTCAGGGAAATCACTATCAAATGGAGGGAGTCAGAAAGTGAATAGTAGAGAAAATAAAAACAAAGAGATAGATATTACCAAAGATTTCACAAGGAAATAAACTCAGTTAAAGATTTTGAGTATATGGAAGAAACTTATTAATAGCAGATCCTGATGAGGCAAGAGTTCAGACATCTATGAATAAATTTCAATACAACAAAAAAATGAATCAATAATTGAATAGGCAGAGGATCTTCTGGACTCCTAGGAGAACCTGAAACTACTCCAAGGTGTTCCTTAATGACTTAACAAAGAAATGAGAATTATGAAATCAGAATATATGGCTTGCACAGCAAAAATAATTGGCAGAATAGAAAAATTCTTGAATTCATGGTGGCAAATCTCATCAAGGAAACAGGAATAACTGATTGGAAATGGAATATACATACGTGAAGGACAATTTGGAAGAAGAAAATTAAAAGAAACATTAAAAGAAAATGTGATATCCATACAAGAACAATATATTGATCTCAAAAATAGAATGCATATAGAGATAGCTTAAGGACTATAAAGCTCCCAGAAGAATAAAGAATAAACAGTTGGTACAAAATATCACACACACCCTAACAAAGGAAAAGTCAATGACACAGTCTTTCATCAACAAATATAGAGTTCAGAGAAAACTGGGATTAAACATAGAGCACACATGTCAAAAGGGATAATTTACAATTCCTGAATTCCTTTTTCTGGAGTCCTTAAGTTGGTCACCTTAGATATCTTTAAATTAGGCCTCTTATGAAGTCCTAACAACTTTTTCTCAATGTTTCTAGTTTGTCCTTGGCTTCCAAAGCAGACACTGTCAGTATATTATTCCAGGGATACTGCTAGGATTCCAATTGAAAAGTTTAAAAGTCCAAAAAGCCTTCAAAAAAGCCTTCCTTTGGTCAAAAATGTGAGGAGGATAAGAGTCCTTTCACCCTCAATCAATTTTATCTCACTTGCTAGACACTATAATAATCTTTGATTCTAAACTAGTTTATTCTTTTATATAAAATACCTTTAGGGCATGACTGAGCTTCTTTAACAAATTTAAATACCTCTTGCATAGTTTCACTTTTTTCTGTAATGACTTTCAGAAGTTTTTTTGAGCCTCTGATTGATTGATTCAATTCAACTTATTGAATTATCATCTCAATTGGTTGATATATAGATCTTTTTATATCTAGTTCATATTTCTGTTCCTTGATTGAATTAAGATATTTTTATCATCACTTTAAGTGATAAGTAGAATGGTTGATTTATTGATTCAGTGGATTTCTACCCTTCCAATATCATATACTCTTTGTCTTTCTATGTTTTAGAATATCTCTACCATTTTTCCTTTTTTCCTCACTTCTTTCCCTCATGCCTTTTCCTTGCCTGTCTCTGCCTTTGACCAAATTTGGTATAGTCTTTTATCTATTTGTTGAAGTACTAGCCATCCTTCAAGATTCAGTTCAAGTGATATGTCAACAATGAAGTCTTGCCTAATCTCTTTCACCCCTCTCAAAGTAATTTCTTCTTCCTCTCTAATCCAATACCAAACCATACCCCTCACTTATATGTTCTCCTTGTATTAAGAGTGAACTTCCCTCATGCTTCTATTATGTTTAAGCCTCTTATAAGAAGATTCTCTGCCCTCTTCACTTTCATATATTTGTGCTTTGCCTCGTTCCCTCAACAAAGTGGTGCTCAATTAATCAAAACACATTTATTAAGAGTTTATTATGTTTGAAGTGCTGGGATTTCAAAGGCAAAAACAAAACAGAGCTTGCTCTGAAGGAGCTTCTTTTATGATGAGGAGATAGCATATATAAATATAAATGCATATGCAACATATACAAAATAAATGTGAGCTAGTTGAGGGAGAGGTTGGATTAGCAGCTGAGGTGCCAGGAAAGAGTTCACAAGGAAGGAAATAGAATTTTCCTTTGAAATTTTTTGAATTTCAGTTCAAATTTAAATTGAACTGAATTTGAAAGGCAATTGTGGTTTCCAAGAGGAGAAAGTAAGGGGAAAGTCAATTTCAGGCATGAGAGACAGCTTTTATAATGCTTGAAAATGGGAGATGGAAGTTTGTATGTTTGATGAATTGAATGGAATTGAAATTATATATATATATATGTATGTATATATATATACTTTTATAATAACCTCCTAATAGTTCTCTTGCATTTTCTCCCTCTCTTCAATCCATCCTTTATATCACTGTCAAAACAATCTTTCTTTTTTTTTTTAATAAAGCTTTTTATTTGCAAAACATATGAGTGACTTTTCAACATTGACCTTTGCAAAAAAACTTTTTTTTCCCAAGCTTTTCCTTTCCCTCCCCCCTCCCC
>JAJPUD010003410.1:123747-158345 GCA_023553655.1 Myrmecobius fasciatus
TTTTTTGCTTCAGAATCAGTCTAGAGGCTTCATATTTTGTTGGTTTGAGGGGAGGTTAGAGGAGGTTACAGAGAATCCTGTCTGATCTCCGCCACCATGGCTCCACCCCCCCAAAACAATCTTTCTAAGCAACTATATTAATTGAATGCTCAAAAAACTTATGTGGCTCCCTACCACCAAATAAAATACAAATACCTGAGTTTATCATAAATTTAAACCCTCCATAATATGGATCCAATGTACCCTTTGAGGTATATTTTTTCTTGTTCCTCTTCACACAGTCTACATTCTAGTCAGTTTGGAATGCTAGCATTTTTCCCAACTCATCATCAACTCCATTCCTTGCACAAGTTTTCCTCCATACTTCTAATGCAAATCTTTTTAAACTCTATTTCTTAGAATTCTTATATTTTGTCAAAACTCAGATTAGGAGATGCTTTTTCTTTTTTTTTAATTTTCTTTTTTTTTTTCGCAAAACATATGTATGGGTTGTTCTTCAATATTAACCCTTACAAAGCTTTCTGTTACAAATTTTTCCCCCCTACTCCCCACACCTCCCCTAGATGGCAGGATATCCACTACATGTTAATTATGATAAAATACTTGACAAATTGAATACATGTATACATATTTCCACACTTATCATTGTTGTGCAAGAAAAATCATATCTACAAGAAAGAAATATCAGATAAAGGAAACACGATGTAAGCAAACATCAATCGAGAGCATGAAAATGTTATGTTGTGGTCCACATTTCACATCCCTCTCTCTGAGTGTGTATGGCTTTCTTCACTGAACAATTGGAAGTGGTTTGAAACATTTCATTCTTGAAGAGAGCCATGTCCATCAGAATTGATCGTCATATAGTATCATTGTTGCCGTGTATAATGATCTCCTGGTTCTGCTCATTTCACTCAGCATCAGTTCATGCAGGTCTCTAGGAGATGCTTTTTCAATGAAGCCTTCCTTGACACTCCTTGTCCCAAGATAAGTCAAGTGGGTTTTTTTTGCTATTTTCTCAAGTTACCAAATATTTACTGAATGATATATATTTTGTTCATCATTCCCTTTCTCCATTCCCAAAGAAGGTAAGCTCTTTGAGTCTTAGATTCTCCAATCATTCAATTAGAGGCATGTGATTGATTTGAAAGTTTGGGTTTGAGGGGTGTGGATTTACCTGTTTTAAACTAATAAAAAGCAGAAGATAGAGAGATGGTCTTAAAAGCAATCTTGATTCTGACATATTACAGTACCTATGAACCTATATTAACATGTCAAGTTCCACAGTCACTTTCTAAGACTTTAAACTACTTTCCTCATTGGAGTTCACTGGGGTGTGGACAAAACACAAAAACAAAACAAAACAAACAAACCTTGAACTCTCTTCTGGTCAAATTATATTTGAACCATTATGGAATGACTTCACAAGAATAGTAACCAACTATAACAATTTTATCAAAAAAGCAATCAAGACAGTTTAGGGTCTCAAAATCCCAAATTTAAGAGACATGGGACCACAGGATTTAGAGTTTGAAAAAACCTCATATATCATTGTCCAATCTCCTCTTTTTAATAAAGGAAGAAAACAAGACTGAGGGGTACAATGATTGCCCACATTCTCACAGTTATTTGAATGAGATGTTTTGGAGTGGCCTGCACCAGGTAATATATAACTAAGAAGAACCTAATGAAGTATAAAGGAAGATTTCTAGGAGGTATGTATTAGCATCTCACCAGAGTCCATTATTCATCTGAGGATCTCTTCCTTTTTCATAACATCAGGGCTCAGGCAAGTTGCTTCCTACAGCCTGATTTGGGCTTCTTCCCCAATTTTCTGAAGGGGTCTTGAAAGAAAGAACTTAGGAAATCTCTCCAGTTCTTCCTATTATGGATTTCTAGTTCAAGTTTCCTTTCCCTTTTTTCCTTTAAGCTCCATATAGAGCATGACTCCTGAACTAATTCCCTCCTACTTTACATAGAAAAGTAAGCATACTGACCCCAAACTATACAATGACACAACTTTATTTGATCACAAGCTTCTTCATCCCTAAATAACTAAGTAGTGAAGTGGACAGAGCACTAGACTTGGATTCATCAAGACCTGAGTTCAAATATTGCCTCAGATACTTACTAGCAGGGATTTTCTTGAGACATGACTTCCATCTGCTACAGTTTCCTCACCTGTAAAATGAAAATAACCATAGTCCTACCTTCTGAGGTTGTTGTGAAGATAAAATGAGTTGATAATGGTTAAGTGCTTGGTAAACCTTAAAAGTCTACGTATATGTTAACTTTAATTCACTGTTTAGCTCTCTATAACTAAGGTTCATCATTTGGTTCCAACACTGCATTTGGAGACAGAAAATCCTGAGTTACAATTCCATCTCTGACACTTTCTCTTTGGAGCCATGGACAAACAAATTAACTTCTCTGTTTCTGTAAAATGGGGTTATTGTGATGCTAAAGAAGAAATGCATACAAAGTCGGTATACCATGGTGATGATGATGATGATGATTCAGCTTTGATTCTTCACTTCTCCTTGATGTTCTTACTTGTTCATCAAATTTTCAGTGTCACAAGAAATTTATAGCCCTGAAATATAAGGCTTCCTTTTATGTTCTCATTTTGTTGACTCCTTTCAAACATGTCCAAAAAGATCAGAATCTGATTATACTTGAAATGACTTCCAATTCAGCCCTTGAACTCTCAGCACTATATTTTAGAGTAGCAAAAAGAAATCAAAGTCTAAAATTTTCATGCCTATTGCTATAACAACACCCTTGCCCAGAATCCAAGGATTCCCCAGGTCAAGAACCTGGAATTTCAGTTTGCTGGGATGGCTCAGGATTCCAATCCAGCCACTCATATCCTTGTGACTGAATCATGTTGTAATTGTGATTAAGTACCCACCTCTCAGGGAAAACACTCAATGCTTAGTCACTGAGTTGCAACTAATTAGCCTAATGAAGAGGAACCAAAAGTTACCCAAGCAGGGCATGTGCTGGAGCCAGCTCTTACTGGATTGTGTATAGTCTATTGTTAAATTTTCAATGTGAATGTTTACACCTCAGAAATTGATTGCTACAGATGTGAGTTTGATTTACTATTTTGTTGAATGTCTAGACAGAAGAAAATACTGAAACCACAAATTAAACTTAAAACTGCGTGTACATAGTTTAGTTTTGTTTTGTTCCTCCCCTGGAGAGCCCAGTTGTTAAAAATTTACCAGCACAACCTTATATTGCTTGATAAACATTATTTGAACTTAAGATTATAGTAGATAACTCAGGCATGAAGTCATCATTAGACCAGAGACTTGGTGACTATAGGCTAATTAATATAATAATAAAAATAATGATACCTGGCTAAGTCTTTTACATTGATCATTATTTAATGTTTTACTGTCTACAATGGAACAGAATATTTTAATAGACATTTTAAATGTATAGAGTTGAATTTTACAGGCAGTATAGCACAGTACATAGAGCAATGGACTCAAAGCCAGAAAACACTGGGGTTTAAATCCTGCCACTAATACTTATTTCTATTTGTAAAATGAGTATAATAATAGGAAGCATACAAAAAGCATTAAGTTTTACAACATGTTTAATAACTATTACCTTATTTTTTCTTCAAATAGGCTTGAGAATAATTGTTATTGTTTTGTCTATTTTATGGATGAGAAGGCTGAGGTAAAGAGAGGTTAAATGATTTACTCAAATTCATATAGCTAATAAATGAGTTTGGATTTTAATTCAGGTATCATGACTCTATGCCCAGTAATTAAGTCACAATGCCAACTCACTAACCCAGATTGCTGTAAGCATCAAATGAAATAGTATACGTAAAACTCTTTAAGAGCACTATATAAATATTATCTGATGGCTCAGGAAAGGTAGATGAGATTTATAACTCAGCTAGAGATTGTATTGCATGACTTCTCAGGCCTCTCCTGACACTGAGATCCTATGGTTCTATTACCCCTGCCCTCACAAGTTTCATCCTTATTCTTCCACTATCAAATCTGCTCTCAGGAAGTCATCCTACACTACCCGTGAAGAGAACTTCTGAGTCTACATTCACATACACCTCCACAGAATAGGGCGAGCATGACTTGCTAAGTTAATTAAAGTCTATGGTTTGTTATGTATCCCAGAGTGGATTTTTTTCCCTCTATATTCATGTATCTAAGAAAATAACTGTCATGATATCACCAAGGACTAGGAACTGAGAAACAGATCTCTGGTTAGCCTCACTCAAAATTAGAGATTAGATAGTAATAGCATAAAGTGGTCACAAATACCTTCTACTTCTGATTTCATTTTTAGTTTCCAGAAGAATTACCATCTAAATTGGAAACTTTTATCATGACCATAAAAAACACCAGGATTTTTGGTTTACTAAGCAATCAGAAGGTATGGTTCACCCAGCAAAGAAGAGAATTTTAAAAAAAAAGATTATTGTCAGCATTTTCTCAAGAAAAAATGTAGATGATTTGAGGATAAAAGAAACCAGCATATCTGGGAAAAGCTATGTGTTATGAGGAAAATATTAATGGATTTTTTAAAGGCCATCCATATTTGAGTCTCAGTTCTATTACTTATTACCTACAATAAGTTATTTTACCATTCTATGTCTAAGTTTCTTCTTCTATAAAATAAAAATTAAATGACTTAGATTGTCCTGTCCAATTATAAATTTTATGAATCTGAAAACTTGATGTGATATACAGCAAAACTAGATCATCCTGAGAGTATCTGTAGATGAAATGTGAAAAAGAACAACAAAAAGGCATGACATTGAATAGATCTGCTAACATTTCTCTAATGATATATTGTGAAATCATATAATTTCTACCTTTACAGCATCTATTATTATATCTTACCTTCTTTCCACTTAATCATCACCCAGTTCAAGCTTTCACCACTTTTGGCCTGGACTATTGTGATAGATTTCTGCAAAATGAACGATTTGTTTCTCCCTGGTTTTCTTTGTGGGAATTCTACAAATGTTTTTCTTTTAATTAATGTGTATATTTTTTATTAATATTTAGGCTTAGGTTTGCAGGTCTGTTCTACATCTTGCCCTCCTAGTACATTATTCCATTTCTTTCTGTGGTATTTTATGAAAGAAGAATAGTCTTGGGGTTTTGGTTTGGGATTTTTAATTTCCCTCCGTTATATATGAAGGTTTTACCCCGATTGATTGCAGAGTTTATTGTTTGTCACAGGGGTTGTTTAATTTAATCCACTATCTTTCTTGTAGTTTGATGCTTAGGGTCCTCCCCCCCTCAAAAAAAATCTCTTATTTGGAAATTTTCAATTGGCACTTTGTTTTCTGTATTCATAATTTCTGGGCAGTTCTCTTGAATTACTTCTTGTATTGTATTCAGGTTTTTTAACTTGCCATAACTTCTTGGGAGACCTGTAATCAAATTGTCTCTATGTATCAAAATTTTTTTCCAGGATTTTTTCAGGATTAACATGTTTTGCTTGTATAGATATCATGTTTTTATTTAGTTATATTGTTTTTTGCTACTTTTTCAGATTGTCATTTAATTCTGTTTTTTGCATTCTTAATCCATTGTTTTGTTTCTTTGGTGAGGTTTGCTACAATGTATCTAAGTTTTTCTATTATACCAATTATTTCTGCTGTGCAGGATATACATTCTGCTTTTACAATTACTTTTCAGAAACATGCTGCTATGCTTTTTTATAATAGAGTCCTCTATCACATCAAATATTGATTCATTTCCCTTTGTCTTGCAATATTTATTTAGAGATATTTACATGATCTGGCAGATATATTTCCTTCTGTTGTTAATATATTTCCTGTTGGTTTATCTGTTTTTACTTAAAATCTCTAACTGAGTTTTCTTCTGCTTGACATTTTTGGTAATTTCACTCTTTTTTCCTTCATCTTCTTGTTCACTTTTTGACTCTTTCCCTTTTGATAATGGTTTCTGAGAGGACTAGATCTTAAAGCAAGTTGAGTTTTACTGCTTGCAGTTTTAGAATACTAAAGTGAAGGCAGGGGTGGATATAATGTTAGCTGGCAAAGACTATAAAAGTAGCAAGGGAATTGTGAAGTAGATCTCAGTACAGAAGCTTTTGTTATGGTCCCTTGCCAGAACAGAGGCTAGTGGGGGAAAACTATTGAATGAATTCAATGGGAATTAGGCATTAGTTTTCTAATTTATTTAGACTGTTACTCCTTGGGTACCTTATACCCGGAGACAGCTAAAATTTCTTTATGCCTTTTGTATAATTCTTATTTTGGAGAGGTTTGAGATGTCAAGTAGAATAGAATAAATGTCTAGTCCTCCATTTTGTTGGTCACATGACCCAGAAAGCCTATCAAGAATGTACAATCAACTTCTAATTGTCATCCTTTCCTCAAAAGTCTTTCCCACTCCAATCCATCTTTATTCAGCTGTTCCAATGATTAAAAGTATAGGTCTGACTATATCACATCCCCTACTCCATAAATCCCAATGGCTCCCTATTACTACAGGATGAAATCCGAAGTCCTCTGTCTAGGATGTAATCTTCTTAATAAACCTGGATCCTTCCTATCCTTCCAGGCGTTTTTCACTTTATTCCCCTTCCTATACCCAATGATCCAGCTACACTGAATTACTTGCTATTCCTCACACTTGACACTTTATCTTTTGTCTTTAGTTCATCTAGTCAAATCCAAACTTAAATAGGAATCTTTCTCCAACTCCCTTTTGATCAAAAAGAATCAATGCTTCTCAAGATAGTTCATTGTACTTTTGTACAGCTCTAATTTTTGGAAGTTTTTCCTAATATTGAATCAAAATTACACACACACATCCCCATACCTTTCACTCATTTTTTTATTAAAGCTTTTTATTTGCAAAACATATGAATGGGTAATTTTTCAACATTGACCCTTGCAAAGCTTTCCCCCTTAATCCCCACCCCTCCCCTAGATGGAAGTCTACTACATGTTAATTATGTTAAAATACTTGACAAATCGAAAATGTGTATACATATTTTTACAGTTATCTTGCTTCCTTTCACTCATTTTTGTTCTTAATTCTGACCCCTACAATCAAGTAAAACAAATTGAATCTTAACAAAGCAGCCCATTCAGCAGCTAAAAACTGCCATTTTATCTGACCTCTTACTCCTTCTCTTGCCTAATCCAAATGTCCTCAGGTCTTTCTATTGGTCCTGGTATGGTATGATTTTTAAGTCCTACCAATATCTTGATCACTCTCCTTGGATTATACTTCAGCTTGTCAAAATCACTACTGAACACAATTCTCAGAATTGAATATAATGCTTCTTATATGATTTGAACAGGATAGAATGCAGTGTGGGTATCCATTTCTCTTTCTCTCATGATAGGGCTTATATTAAAGCAGCCTAGAATTATATTATCCTTTTTTGGCATCCAAGTCAAACTTTTGTCCTTTCCATCCATTTAAACCACCAAGCATTTTTAAGGGGATGTGTTGCTTAGCTACAGCTCCTCTCACTTAGATTTACTCATTTCTCTTTGGTAAAAGAGTGATGAACTCAGGGGAGAAACATGTAAAAAGTACACAGTTCTATGCCAGATTTTCCTGGAAAGGCTGAGGAGAGTGAACACATGCAATCTAATTAATCATATCATATGCCCAGTTCAACGAGGTTACTCTTCCAGATTTTATAGATAAGGTTTTATCATTGCAAACTTATTTTTATCACTTTATCATGAATATGAAATACCCATTTGGATTCCTGTATCCCTTCAGTGCCCATTGCTGGGGACATGTAAACCTTTTCCTTTAGGTTCAAGCTTGCCTCAAGTCAAACCACCCTAGTAAATAGGCAAAGAATGTGTACTCCTGTCTTGTTCCCCCTGTTTTTAAGCTTTTACCTTAATTTCTCTTATACTATTGTCTACCTTTCTCCGTCTCTGTCTCTGTCTCTCTCTGTTTCTTTCTCTGTCTCTGTCTCTCTCTGACTCTGTCTCTGTCTCTCTCTGTCTCTGGGTCTCTTTCTCTCTCTCTCTCTCTCTCTCTCTCTCTCTCTCTCTCTCTCACACACACACACACACACACACACACACACACACACACACACACACCTTTCAGGGTCTAGAATCCTGTTCCTAAACTTCATCCTGCCATGACTTATCTCCATATCTGATGCCAGATCTCCTTCATGTTCAGTTAGATAAACATATACATCAATGAAAAATCTGAGATAAATCTGAAAAACTAGATTGTGGAAAGGTTTAAATATTTGATTTTTCAGTCATTTCAGTCAAATCCAACTTTTCATGACTCGCTTTGAGGTTTTTTGGCAAAGATGTGCTTTGCCATTTTCTTCTCCAGCTCACTTTAAAGAGGATGAAACTGAAGCAAGCAGTAATATATAAAATATATAAGATTAGTAAATATACACAGTAGTTAAATTCAAGTTAATTTGAGAAGGAAAATACTAGCAACTGGGGAATCAGGAAAAGGTTCATGCAAAAGATGACACCTAATCTGCATCTTTTTGGAAGGGAGTTTCAATTTATTGATCAGTTTTCCTGGTTTTTTCCCCTTCTTTCTCTATGTCTTAAAAAATCATTACACACAATGGTTCTTTGTGGAGGAGTGCAGAGGTGAGGAATATAGGCATGAGTATGCTGTAAATGTTTAACAATCAGCTCTCTAGAAAAATGTATATTCAACATACTTTTAATTTACATTATTAACATTTTCTCTATTGTTTCTTAAAGTGTAGAAATCAACAAAATAATAAATCAAGTCCTGATTTTTAAAAAATAATTGTCAATTTTTTCAATAATATCTTTTTTATTTTCAAAATATATGCAAAGATATTTTTTAACATTCTCCTGGTAAAACTGTTTTTTCTCTCTCCCTTTCCCCATCCCCTCCCCTAGACAGAAAGAAATCTAATATATGTTAAACATGTGTAGTTCTTCTATTTATATTTCCATTATCATGCTGTACAAGAAAAATTGGATCAAAAAGGAAAAAGAGAAAAAAAAGCAAGCAAACAACAACAAAAAGAGTGAAAATGCTATGTTGTGATCCACACTCAGTTCCCATAGTCCTCTCTCTGGATGCAAATGGCTCTTTCCATCACAAGTCTGTTGAAATTGGCCTGAATCATCTCATTCTTGAAAAGAACCAAGTCCATCAGAATTGCTGATCTGCATCTTAAAGGAATAGAGAGACTCCATGAATAGAAGTAAGGAAAATATATTAAATGCAAGGGAGCTGACCATATTTCTTAAGGGAGCATGTCATACCTCTTTCTAATAAATAACAGAAGTAATGTTACTACTACTGATAAGTTACCCACAACTATCTACTCCATTCATAGTGTTATGATCATCATAGGAAGAAAGGTAAGAAATAAGAATTAAAGTGTCTACTATGTGCCAGGCATTGTACTAAGGAATGTTATCTCATTTGATTTTCACAACAGCCCTATGAATTTGGGACTATTACTATCCCCATTTTACTCCATTCATAATGAGGAAACTGTGACAGACATTTAGTGACTTGCCCTGAGTCTAACACCCAAGGCTGGATTTGAACTCAGGTCTTTGTGATCATAGACTTAAAACTCTATCCACTTCATCATGTTGCTGGGTATTTGATAAACATTTGATGGATGAATCTCTTCTGTTCCTGACTACCTTAGCATTTAGGTCTTTTCTAAACAATCTGACACAGGGTTATTTGGGGTTTGATTGCATGGGTTATATTCTGTCTTAGATTTTTCTCTTAAAGCTGTGTGCTCATGAGCTCTTCAACTAGTCAGCTGTTTGGCTGAAGGAACTACCTTTTTTTCTACTAAATAGTATTTTTTTTCTAAATTATATGTAAAGACAATTTTTAACATTCTTTTTTAAATTTTTTATTAAATCTTTTTATTTGCAAAACATATGTATGGGTAATTCTTCAATACTGACCCTTACAAAGCTTTGTTACAAATTTCCCTCCCCAGTCCCTACCCCTCCCCTAGATGGCAGGAAATCCACTACATGTTAATTATGTTAAATTACTTGACAAATAGAATATATGTATACATATTTCTACACATCTTGCTATGGAAGAAAAATTGTATCTACAAGAAAAAAAATCTGAGGAAGGAAACACAATCCAAGCAAACATCAATAGAGAGCATGAAAATGTTATGTTGTGGTCCGCATTTCATATCCCTCTCTCTGGGTGTATATGGCTTTCTTCACTGAACAATTGGAACTGGTTTGAAACATTTCATTGTTGAAGAGAGCCGTGTCCATCAGAATTGATCATCATAGAGTCTTTTAACATTATTTTTTAATTAAATTCTGAGTTCCAAATTTTCTCTCTCCTTTCCTCCTTTCTTACCCTTATGGAAGAGAATAAGCAAGAGGAATATAGATTATATATGTTCAATCCCATAAAACATATTTCCATATTAGGTTGTGAAAAAAGAAATAGAACAAAATGGAAAAAATAAGAGAAGAAAAGTGAAAATAGTGTGCTTCAATCTGTATTCAGACTCAGAATCAGATTCAGACTGCATTCAAAACATCAGTTCTTTTTTTGGATATGGATGACATTTTCCATCATGAATCTTTTCGAATTATTTTGGATCATTATATTTCCATAAAGAGCTAATTGATCATTATACATGTTGCTGTTATGTGTATAATGTTCTCTTGGCTCTGCTCACTTAATCAGCATCAGTTCATGTAAATCTTTCCAGATTTTTCTGAAATCTGCCTGCTCATCATTTCTTATAGTATAATAATATTCCCTTATATTCCTATACCACAACTTGTTCAGCCATTCCCCATTTGATGGGTATCTCCTCAATTTCTAAATCTTTGCCATTACAAAAAGAGCTGACAAATATTTTTGCATGTGTGGGTCCTTTTTCCTTTTTAATGATCTCTTTGGAATACAGACATAGTAGTGGTATTGTTGGATCAAAGGGTATATTCAGTTTGAGCACAGTTCCAAATTGTTCTCCAGAAAAGTTAAATCAATTCAAAATTCTGCCAATAGTGCATTAGTGTCCTTAATTTTCCCATATCCTCTCCAACATTTATCATTTTCCTTTTCTGTCATATTAGCCAGTCTGGTAGGTGTGCATGATTCCTCAGACTTGTTTTAATTTGCATTTCTCTAATCAATAGTAATTTAGAGCATTTTTTCCATGTGCCTATGATTTATTCATCTGAAAACTGCCTATTCACATTCACTGACCATTTTTTAATTGGGGAACGTATCTCTTAATGTTTCTTCTCTGTTTTCTACAGTTTAACACAGGCTTGGGCCTATTCACTTAATGAGTACCTCTACCTGTTGAATTATAAAAAGAATTCAGGGTCTGGCTTATGGCCATGGATTATTTGGATTCACTTCAATGCAATGAGAAGGAAACAAGGGTAGTAGAAACAATACAACATTTGGAATCAGAAGACTTATGTTCACCTCCTACCTTTGCATCTTACTCCCTGCATGACCTTGAAAAATTTGGACCTTAATTTCCTCATCTATAAAATTCCAGGTGGGAAAAAAACAACAGCTCCATCACTCTGTGAATGAAGGGAGCAATGGCTGGGCCAGTGGTTTTCTGTCCCACAGCCAAAATGCAGATGGATACCTAATCTTGCAACCAGGTTCCATGACTGCTCGAGGGCCTGAAATATCTTCCATCTGTCTTATGCATCACTCCCTAATTCAATTCAATTAGAAATATATTTATTATGTGCTAAACATTTAAGAGACAAACAGCAACCACCTCACCACCAATCCCCGACTCTAACTAGGAAGGCACATTCTACTGGGAAGAGACATGTCCACCCTTGTTGTGGGCTCAAAATCTGGCTTTCCTAATTCCAGCCTGTGTATTTGAGGGGAAATCACTTCCCCTCTAAAAGCTCAGTTTTCTACAAAATGAGGGACCTGGGTTAGATGACTCCAAGTTGCCTTCCAGTTCGAAATCTATATTCTTATGCCTTAGCGTCAGTGTAGAGAGTCAGGTATCTAGCCCTCAGTACAAATTTGCAGGATACATCATCTTCATCGTCATCATCATCATCATCATCATTATTCAGATATCTTTTAAAATGTCCTCAGTATCCTGACTCTAAAGCCACCCAAAGCCCACCCTTGGGATCATGTAAAACACCCAGGAGAACATAAAAATGGCACTCAAGGTCATGACTGCCTTAGTCAGAAGGACAGTAGCCAGGGCCACCTACTATTACATGGAGAGACAAATGGAGAAAATCCCAGTGGTCATAACTGAGCCATTGAAAACTTCTTAGGAACTTGCCTGCAGACCACTCTCCCCTTCTGATACTCTTGTCAAAAATAAAGTGGCTTGAACAAAGCATGGCAATCCTGAAGACAATGTATAATGCTGGTTCAAATACCTACCCTCTCCAGGTATAATGATATGTGTGTATATGATTTATACATATATACATACAGATATATACATATACATATATATATAATACATAGCTGTCCTGCTTATTCTGTTGTTATTGTTTGTCCTTCGTTCTCAACAAGGGCCATGACATCAGGGAGATGTGCCATGATCTGCCTATTACTAACATGATAGAATGGGAAGAAACTGGACTCCAAATTTCCATGGGAATTAGGAGATAATTATGTCTTTTCAGGTCTCTCTCAATTTACTCTCTGTTTTGTTTTGTCTTTTTAATGTTTTATTGCTGCACTTTTTGAAACTAATAGTAAAATTTTCTTATCTACCTCTCCCCATTGAACTCCTTCTTGCCACAAAGAAACACTGTTAAGCAAAACAAACTGTCAAAACATCCACATTTGACAGTATAAGTAACATTCCACATCTGTAGTTCCCCACTTCTCTGTCAAGAGGAAGGAAGTACATTTCATCATTTGTCTTACAGAACCAAGATTAGTCATGACAACTAATTATTCAGCTACTTTTAGGACTGTTTTAGTTTAAATGATTATAGTCTTTTTGAACAAGGCAAGATCCGATTAATGCAAAATATAAATCCCTTGAAGTAGTTGCATGTAAAATATAGCCATTGGTTCCATCCCAATGGAAATATATAATGTGAATTCAAATGATGGGACAACTGTAAGGAACTCGTGAATCACACTAACTGGATCCCAGGTATGTAGTTCTTTTAGTTCTCTTCACTGGCACATACAAATCTCCCCCCATTTTTCTGAGTTCCCCACACTTTTAATTTTCACACAGTGCAGCAGCATTTCTTTATATTAACAGACCATGATTTGTTCAGCCACTTCCCAATCAAAGGACAACAATTTTATTTCTGGTTTTTTTTTATTTTACTGCCATGAAAAGTCTCACTCTGCTTTTGATAACATCCCCACTAGCATCCATCCCATTTAGAAAATTGAGGCATTTTTGAATTTTTAATAGTATTTTATTTTTCCAAATCATGTAAATATAGTTTTCAACATTCATTTTTGTAAGACTATGTGTTCCAATTTTTTCTTCCTCACTTCCTTACCTCCCCCTCCAAAAGACAGCAAACAATCTGATATAGGTTAAACATGTGCAATTCTTCTAAACATATTTCCATATTTGTCATGTTGTGCAAGAAAAATCACATCAAAAGGGGAAAAAACACAAGGAAGAAAAAAAAATTAAACCAACAACAGCAAAATGATTCTTTGATCCACATTCAGTCTCCATAGTTCTCTCTTTGAATGCAGATAGCATTTTCTATCTTAAGATTATTGGAATTGCCTTGAATCACTGCATTGTTGAAAAGATCCAAGCCCACCATAATTGATCATCACATAATCATGCTGTTACTATGTACAATGTTCTCTTGATTTTTGTTCACTTCACTCAGCCTCAGTTCATGTAGGTCTTTCCAGGCTTTTCTGAAATCAGCCTGCTAATCATTTCTTATAGAACAATAATACTCCCTTACAATCATAAATCATAACTTATTCAGCCATTCCCCAATTTACGGGCATCCACTCAATTTCCAGTTCCCTGGAATGGAGGCATTTCTGAATGCCATTGTGGAGCTATTGCTGCCACCAGGAGTCCCTCTTTCTTTCTCATGATTCTGCTATCCCCTGCCCCAACACCTGCCCTTTACCATACACAAACTCAAAATGAATTGAAACAATAATTTATTAGGGAAGGGGAAAAGTATATAATGATAAGCAAAAGCAGACAAATTTTAAAAGCTTGTGCTGCAGAGATCAAGAAGAGAGTTCTAAGTCAGAGATTCTGCTCGGAAAAGATTCCACTGATATTCTATTTCCCTTCTTTGTACAAGTTATTCTCCATATTCAGGTTATTCTCCATAACTGGAATGAATGAATATTTCCCCTCACCTCCACTTCTTGGAACTCTCAGAAATCTTGAAGACTCAATTTTAGTAGTACCATTTTCAAGAAATCTTTCTTGATTTCTCTCAGTTGTTACTGACTAATTCCCTCGACACTGCAATATATCCTATGTTTATTTATTTGTGACTATTTGGGGTCCTTTTAGAAGCATGTAAGCTTTTTGAGTAGATGGATTATTTCAACTTTATCTTCATATTCCTACAACCAGCACAGTACCTAAATCACATAGTAGGAGCTTAATGACTCCTTAGTGATTGATTGGTTGATTAATATTCCTTAACTGGCCAATGAGCTAATCTGTGCCAAACTTCCTAAGGCAAATTAAACTTCAACCTTTTTTCTCATCTCGAATGGTATGCATATGATGTGGGAGCCATCTTTGTTGGAGGATAACACTGAGTATCTCAAGACTCCTTGACTGTATTTTAACCCAATTCCCTCTCTTTCTCCAAGAAAGCTTTATATGTCTGCTAATGACTTTGTACTTCCTTTGGTGCTGTACTTTGGTGCCATATTCCTTTGCCTGAGGCTCAGGCAAGTGACTTGCCCAAGAATAATAAGTGTCCTAGATTTAAACTTGGGGCAACTTACTTTGAACCCAATGTTCTTTATACTATATTAGGCTCTCTTTCTTCCTCTTTGAATCTATGGCATAATGGAAATCAAACTGGTCTTGGATACAGAAGATATGATTTTGAATTCCAATTCCGAAGTTTCCAACATATATTACACTTTATTTGTGTGGAAAGTGTTTTGTACTTGTGCTCATATAATTCCTGACTTCTTCTTGGCAGATAGATTCCCAAATATTTTATACTATTCATAGTTATTTTAAAAGGAATATCTCTTTGTATCTCTTGCTGCTGGATTTTGTTGGTAATATATAAAAATGCTGATGATTTATGTGGATTTATTTTGAATCCTGCAACTTTGCTAAAGTTGTAAATTGTTTCTAGTAGTTTTTTTAGCTGATTCTCTAGGGTTCTCTAAGAATACCATCATATTATCTACAAAGAGTAATAATTTGGTTTCCTTATTATCTACTCTAATTCCTTTAATCTCTTTTTCTTCTCTTATTGCCAAAGCTAACATTTCTAGTACAATATTGAATAGTAATGATGATAGTGGGAAACCTTGTTTTATCCCTGACTTTATTAGAAATTGTTCTAGTTTGTCCCCATCATATATGATGCTTGCTGATGGTTTTAGATAAATGCTACTGATCATTTTAAGGAAAATTTCATTTATTCTTACACTCTCTAGTGTTTTTAATAGGAATGGGGGTTGGAGTTTTTCTGCATCTATTGAGATAATTTTTGTTAGTTTGGTTATTGATATAGTCAATTATGCTAATAGTTGAAAAAATTTCAGTGAAACATTCTACTTTAAAAAATTTTTATTACAAAAAATAATCATTTTATCTACTTGTTAAATAATTCACAGATCATTAAATATGAACAAAGGTAGTAATTTGGTCCAAATTTTTTCTATCTGAACTCCTCCAGTGGAAAAGATTAGAATGAGATCATCATCATCATCATCATCATCATTAGTGTTTATTATTATTTATGATAATAATGATAAGCTTCTACTAAAGCTTTTCAATGCCTCATCAAGATGTGAAAGTGACCCTGGGTCTTTTCAGGTAATGCTAATGAACTATGATCTCTTGTTGGTCCTATAAGGCTGAAAATGCTTGATATACTAAACTACAATGGATCATATGAGCTCAAGCCTACTGTGACAAGGTGTACGAGTCATGTTAACACAAGTTACTAGATTAGTAGATGAGATGCATACATATATATATATTTGCCACAGCAGTTCATTAAACTGTTTGTAGCCTGACCTCCCCATCAATGTGCCCTTCATCTCAATTAGACATAGTTTCATGGAATTCTATCCAAATTTATAACTGGGATTCTAGTGTCTCTGATCCAGGACAAGCCAAGTATCAGAGAAATTCAAAGCAAAGGTGCTTAAAGAAAAAATGCAAGGAAATAACAAGGAATTGAATCCATTATTAAAGTTCCTAGCCACCTTTCTCAAATGGCTACATCCCTCCTGCCAAGAACTTCCTAGGAATAAATAAATCTCTGTCTCCCCAATAAAGAGGAAGAAGATTAAAGTGGGACGTTCATAAATGTGATAAAAAGGTAGTAAGGAAATATGTTGTAGCCTCAGTCTTGGAAGCACTGGCTTCTTGGAAGGGCAACTAGAGATTACGATTGACTGGTTTGGGTTGCAATGGATTTCTCTCAGTGCCTCTGTCTAACATACACTAACCTCTCTCAGACTAGTCATCTGGGATGTACTGAACTCTCTTGGTGTTGTAATCATTTCTGCTGGTCATGCTAGCTCAGGCAATGTCTGGATATTGTATAATTTTCCCCTACATCTTTTGATCTAATTTGTTTCATACATCTTTATAACCTTTTAAATAGCATTGAAGCAATGAGCATTTATTGGAAGATTCTACCACATAGCACAACTGATGTCTGGGCTTCTGGAAAGTATAGTCCATATACACACACACACACACACACACACACACACACACACACACACACATATATATATATATATGCATGTCTACTACGGAAATGGTATAGTTTTAATATGTATTAGTAGAGGCAATATCCACACTGATGAAATTCCAAATTGTGGAGATACAGAACCCTTAATAGAAGAATCTTTACACATATGATGTCAAGCCAAGCCCTGTTTTTTTACCATCTTGCTTCTCTTTCAGCCTTTTTTATTGGTTATCACTAATATTCAAATCAGTAATATTCAAATGCTGGAACAAAGGTCAGCATCAAAAGAATAATCCTTGGCCACACAGTAGAGTTCCCAGAAGGAAGTGGAGTTAGAAGAAAAAGATAATTTGATTTTTTTATTATACTCATATTAATCTGCTCTGAACAATAAAAATATTGCTTCATCTCACCATATACCAATATGTGCTCTAAAAATACATTATCATCTATTATTGAGATAAAATGGAGATACAGAGTCATGTTTATTGTTATTATCATCTTTTTCCTTGAATGTTGAGATAAGTCTTAAAACAGGGGAGGGGAGAATTCATCCAACCCATACTCACAACACCCTGTTGTCATTATTCCTCAAAATGGTTAGCATTATCCAAGTCAGGTTAAAAACAGGTGTGTGTGTGTGTGTGTGTGTGTGTGTGTGTGTGTGTGTGTGTGTAAAGGACGGACAGAAAGACAAAAACATCCTTTTAAAAAGTTAATTAATATGTTTACACCAGCTATGCGGCAGAACTGATAATAATCAGGATCACTGTCAAGCTATCATTTCTTTGATAACACACTATCTTGTTGGAACACAAACTTTAAATGTAAACAATTCAAGGAACTAGTCCAACTTCCCCAAAACAGTATATAGACAACAGTAGTGACAGATACTCACACTCAGTTTTCATGTGTCTTAATCCTTTTTGCTTCCCACCCTCACTCCCCACCTTATCCCCAAATATTGGAAAACCCTATAGTTCTCAGATAGTATCCAATAGGACTACACCTTCACTGAGGTGGGTCCATCCCTTGGGTATCTTTATCAATTTCCTGGATAAAAGGCTTAGCCTTCCTAATCCCTCACAAGATAGATATGCTACATGGTCCAAATTCTCATAATGTGGAGCTGTCAAAGAAGATAAACAAAGCCACAAAGTCACCATAGTGCTAGAAGGAGTCTGAAGAATTATCTAACTCAACATAACCAATCCCTTATTTTTTTAAATGAGGAAAATGAGGCTCTGAGGAGCTATGTGAGTCTCCCAAGGTTACATCAGTAATTGATGTAAGCTGATGAAGCTGGAAAGTCCAAATTTTCTGCCTCTTTCTGCTAGATAAATCTGTGAATTAAAGTAATAAATATTTATTAAACACCATTTGTGTGTAGCTATCTAGCTAGGTGCTTCAAGTATAAAGATAAAACAGTCCTACGGACTCATTCATAAATTTTTTTTCATTGAAACTAAATTTTAATTAAACTAGCTAAAGAAATTTAAAATATTGAAAAGATGACATGTAAATTTAATTGCATAAAAGTTAAAATATAACAAAAAATTTGTTATTAAGAAAAAATATAAACTTTGAAATATTTTTGCAGTAAATATATCAGCTAAGTTTAATTAACATGTAAGGAAGAGATACAAATATTTGAGATCAATGACATGGTCAAGGACAGTACTTTTGTCTAAGTAATCAAAAGATCAGGACAAACAATTTCAAATAATTTCTAAAAGAGAAAAAAATTATAGATATGTACAAAGCTGCTTTCCCTCACAATCATCATAAAAATTAGCATTCCAAAATGTTTTACTGAACAATTTTACATTTACACCAAAATCACTTCCTAATTATTCTCCACTAGTATTACTTTCCCTTCTCAAAACCAACAATTGGGCAAAACTGTACAATACTGTACCTGTGACTAACAGAATTTGTTAGAGTACAAATGCATAGAACACCACACATCTAGGGAGAGAAAAAAAAATTCTACACTTGAGTCCATTAAACCAAAATTGGCAATTACATTTGGTCTTAAATTTATTGTCTGTAAATAGTGCCTTCTCTTTGCATTTTTGTTGTGTTGCTTTTCTAGATTAATTTTATTCACTACTTTAGTTCCTAGAAATCATCTATGTTTCTGAGTTCTTTATATTTATTATTCCTCAAATCACAATTCTATAAATTTCATATATCAATCAATTAATCTTCAATAGGTCTCAGTTTGACTGAGGCAACAGCCATTCAGTGATTAAAGCTAGGTAGCAATTGAGGCAAAGAATCTTCTCTTTCACCTAATCAAAAATTTTTTTAAATAAATAAATAAATAAATCTGGGAGGGGAAGACAAAAATGATTGCTATTTATATTCAATCTGAGTCACTCTAGACCCTAACAAAGACCAAATGGGACTTGGCCAGGTACCTATTGGTGGTCAATCAAGAGGATCAGAGTGATTTTGGTCCTTCAGAAAGAAATCTAGCCAGGTACTATTCCCAAATCAAAGGGAATAACACAAGTTCAGTCTGATCCAAATTCCCAGAAATATAGTCCTCATGGCAATGATCACAGTGATCTAAAAAGTATCTGTACTGTGCATATTTTTTCTGCCTGAGATCATCAATCACTAATGAGGAAACAATGTGATATGAAGAATAAAGAAGTCAAAAAGACCTGGATTCAAATCCATTTCACATACTCACTAATTGTGTAACTCTGGCCAAGTCACTTAGCCTTGGTAAACTCCTCACAAGGAAAATGAAAATAATAAATATACCTGATAATAATAGCTAGCTTTGTATAGCACTTTAAGATTTGCAAAGTGCTTTATGTATTGTATCTCAAACTAAAACTCATGGTGGTTATGAGAATTAAATACAGCAGTGTATACATAAATAAGCATAGACATATATACATATATATAGATACAGAAGTAGAAATAGATATGTTATTATTGAAGACCAGTGTCACAGTAGTTAGAGCATTGGGCCTGGAGTCAGGAAGACCTGAGTTTAAATCCAGCTGCAGACACTTCCTAGCTGGGTGATTCTGGCAAGTCACATAAACCCTGTTTATCTCTGTTTCCTCATCTGTAAAAATGAGCTGGAGAAGGAAATGGCAAAACCATGACAGTATCTTTGCTAAGAAAATCCCAAATGGGTCATGCAGAATCTGACAAGACTAAACAACAACAAAAGGAAAAAAAGGGTATTGTATTGGAACAATATAATAGGAGACGAGGAAAATTTCTGGATTTTCTGAAGAAAAGATAAAATCCTGTCTTCAGTAGGACATTGTGGAGGATTCACAATGAATACTACTGAATAGTAGGAAGCTTGTTACTCTGGTCAATTGTCTAATGGAGGACTTGGGTCTTTATTATAATATGTATAACTTGATTTTCACAGAAGCTCTCTGTAATAGAAGGCATAATTGTCTGATATTAAAAATATGCACTTAGAAAAAAAAAACATTATTTGCACTCAGTATTGCCTTTCTTTCCTATCTATAGTTCTAGCTCAGCCATTGCTATCCTTGGACATGTTCTAGTGACAGATAACTCTCTCCTTAGACATACAGGAACTCTTTGACGACCCAATATGACTCACTGGGTGATGTGCTGACTTCTGAAATGTGGACCCAAGATATAAAAGGGAGCTTGCTGATGGAGATTGAATGTGGATCACAACATAGTATTTTCACTTTTGATGTTTGTTTGCTTGTTTTTTTTACTTTCTCATTTTTTCCCTTTTGATCTGATTTTTCTTACACAGTATGACAAATGTGGAAATACATTTGAGAGAAAAAAAGAAAAGACTCCCTAAGAGCATAAAAAAGAGAGACCTTGCCAAGATTTAATCAAACCTATGAAGCTAACCATGTCTAGTTATTCCCATTGGAATGGATGCTGAAATTCCTGGTCTGAAATGGAATCTTTAGTCTTCTGTTATCATCCATGTTCCATCTTCTTTATATAGGTTTACATCAGGGTCTTTCTTCAAATTCTTTTCTCCTTCTCTTTCTATATTCTCTCTTGGTGATTTGATCTAACAATGACTCCAGTTATCAATTCTATGTAGATCACTCTTAAGTCCGCAGAAAAGTCCTCCTCTCTCCTGATTTCCAGTCTTATATCTCCAACTGGCTATTTAACTCAACATCTCTAATTAGATGTCCCAGAAGCATCTCAAACTTAACATGTCTCAAACAGAACTCATTATATTCCCCATGAAGTCCACTCTTCTTCCTAATTGATCTGTTTGTGATCTGTTCTAGGTCTTAAGTTTATTCTCCACTCTACCTCATCTCCCACAGGCAATGAATGCTAGGATTTTTAAAATTCTATCTACACATCATAGCTCACTTCTGACCCCTTCTCTCCAATAATACCATCACCATAGTTCAGACCTTCATTATCTTTCACCAGGACTATTGTATTAGCCTCCTTTACAACAACAACAACAACAACAAAGCACACAATCAGGGTTAAGTGACTATTCTCTGCCTCATTTCTTTTTTAAAAATTTTTATTAAAGCTTTTTATTTTCAAAACAAATGCATAGATAATTTTCAACATTCACCCTTGCAAAACCTTATGTTCCAATTTTTTTCTCCCTTCCTTCCCTACCTTCCGCTGACTGCAAGTAATCAAATATATGTTAAACATGTGCAATTTTTCTATACATAATTCCACAATTATCATGCTGCAAAAGAAAAATCAGATCACAAAAGAAAAAAATGAGATAGAAAACAAAATACTAGCAAACAGCAACAAAAAAGTGAAAATACTATGTTGTGATCCACGCTTGGTCCCCACAGTCCTCTCTGGGTTCTACCTCATTTCTTACTGAACCTTAATCACTGATTGGGTATTGCTCAGTCAAACTGAGATGCCAATCCTACATGAAGCTGGACAAGGACATGTCAGCTCAGAAGCTGAGCTATTCCCAGTGCTTGAAAGACTTACCTATTTTAGATCAAAGGGGATATAAATTTTGCCACCTGTTTATACACATTCTTGTTTGTGGGAAACATTTGTTTTCTAAGGGAGGATATGATTATAGTATGTCTCTCCTCCTTTGGGGAAATTTATTCATTTTATTTTTTTTGAGGCCATTGGGGTTAAGTGACTTGCCCAGGGTCATATAGCTAGTAAGTTTTAAGATCTGAACTTAGGTCCTCCTGATTTCAGGGCCAGTGTTGTATCCAGTGCATCATCTAACTGCCCCCACGCTTTGGAGAAATTTTAAAAGGGAATCACTGCCATTCCTTTCCCTTGAAAGTCAGTTTATAATGAAGCATGGATAATATTTCTCATTATTTTCAAGAGATTAAAATCTCTTCCCAAATCTTTGTGTTAGATGACCACCAGAAATCTTATAAGAGGAATATACATAACATTGTAAAAGGAGCCAGGGAATCTAATAGGGGGTAGAATATATACATATACATACACACATGCATATATTCTCTCTCTTCCATATATTATATATATATACATAAAACACACATATAGGACATACACAAACCAATATAATATGTACATATATACTATGTATATATACATAGTATATATAAACATATGCACACATTTTCCTAGTTTATTTTTATATATGTCTGTACATATATATAAAATACATATACAATATATACACATGAATATAATATATACATATATGCTATATATACATGTACACTATATATATATATATCTACTATATATAAACACACTATATATGTGTGTGCATATATATATAAGCTACATATACAACATAATACCAATAAAATATATACATTATATGCTATGTATATACTATATATACACACATACTATATAGAAACATTCACACTTATACTATATATGTGTAAATATGTATATACATAAACATACACATACAATGTATATGCATAAATAGTATGTGTGTGTGTATATATAATGTATACGGTGTATGTGGATGTGGCCAATTAAAAGCACTGGCCATTTTAAGGCAGGAAGAGGCAGAAGCGAAACAGCTGTCTTATCCTTCCATCTGTATATCCTGCAGTCGTTTATTATGCCAATTGACAGACTCTTAGAAAGGAAAAAAGGTTCAGGGCTTTAAACTGAATTTTAATGAAGGCAGAAAAATAAAATTGAGGAACTAGACTATAATACAGAGAACAATTTCTGTGACATAAAGAGAAAAGTCATAGCAGAATAGCAGGCCAATATATGATATGGATAGGAAAAGAATTTGTGAATACATAAGAGATAGAGGACATTGTGTGGTATATAATTGATAATATTGATCACATTAAATGAAAAAGCTTTTGTACAAATAAAATCAATATAGTCAAGATTAGAAAGAAAACAAAATTGGGGGTGGGATAGAAAATGTTACAAAATTTTTTTTTCAGATAACGATTTCATATTTCAAATATATGGAAAACTGTTAAATTTATAAGAATATAAAGTCATTTTCCAGTTAAATTATCAAAAGATATGAATAAGCAGTTTTTAGAGGAAGAAATCAAAGCTATATATAGTGATATGAAAAAGTGCTCTAAAACATTGATTAGAGAAATACAAATTAAATCAACTTTGAGATATCATCTCACACCTATGAGATTGACTAAAATGATAGAAGGAGAAAATGACAAATATTGGAAGGGATGTGGAAAAATTGGAATCCTCTTGGTATATCTGTGAACTGATTCAATTATTTTGAAGAACAATCTGGAATTATAGCAAAAGAGGTATAAAAACTATGTATGCCTTTTTACCAAGTAATTCCACTATTAAGTCTGTTTTCCAAGGAGATCAGGGGATAAGGAAAAGAATCTTTATGTTCTCAGACATTTATAGCAGCTCTCTTTGTGGCAAAGAATTGGAAATTGAAGGGATGCCCATTCATTGGGGAATGGCTAGACAAGTTATGGTATATGATTATGATGGAATATTACTGTGCTATAAGAAATGATGAGCTTGGTTGATTTTAGAAAAACATGGAAAGACTTGCATGAAATGATCAAGAGTGAAATGAGCAGAATCAAGAGACATAGTGTACAATGACATCAATATTGTTTGAAGAGTAAATGTGAATGATTAAGCTTTTCTGAATTATATGAATATTTACATCAACTATGAAGGACCTATGAGGGAAGATGCTATCCACTCCAGAGAAAGAACTGATATATGGAAGCATATATTATATGGTTTCATATACAAGTCTGTGTCAAATGGTGGCCTACTCTACTGTGGGGTTGGGAGGCAGAGAGGGAAAGAGTTTGGAACTCAGAATTAATAAGAGCACATATATATATATACACATATATGTATATGTGTATGTATGTATGAATAAATATATACATATTTTATTTTAATAGTTTATTTTTCCAATGACATGCAAAGATGGTTTTCAACTTTCATTTTGTAAGATTTTGAGTTCCAAATTTTTTTCTTCTCCCTTCCTTAGCTCCCCCCTCTCCACTTTAGCAAGCCATATGATATAGGTTATATGTGTACAATCAATCAATCAATATATATATGTACATGTACATATATATATTTAAAGAAAGTACATATGCCTTCTTCAAAAGGTAAAAGAAAAAAAGCAACTGGAACCCAAAATTGGTAAGGAGAGTGGAAGAATTTGGTCTTTGCAATTGAGTTTGAATGCCCCTCATTCTCATCAGATGATAGAACTTCTTAGTATTCTGAGATGTAACTTTACTCATTCTTTCTTTCTTATTTTCTTCCTTCCTTTCTCTTTCTTCTCTTCTTTCTTTCTTTCTTTCCTTCTCCTTCCTTTTCTTTCTTTTTCTTTCTTCCCATTCATCCTTCTCTCTCCCTTCCATTCCTTTTTTCCCTTCTTCCTTCCTCTTAAGCACATAAAGACCTTAAATGCATAATGTAGGTATTCAATAAATATGTGGTCATGATGAACGAATGCATGAATGAATATGGACCAACAATGTGATTCAACTGTTAAAACAGGTAATGAAAATGTATCCTGCAATAAAAATGTCCACAGCACAAAAAGTAAAGATCCCACCATATTCTGTCATGGTCATGTCATGTCCTGTATATTGTGTTTTTTCTGGATACTATGTTTCAAGAATGATATTTAGGGTTTTTTTTTAATATCATCCAGAAGATGATAATCAGGTTAGGGAGGGGCCTTGAAACTAAGAATGTTTTAAGGAATTGAGAATGTTTGGAGGAAGAGGACAGAGACATTACAACTATCTTCAAACATCTGAAAGACTTTTATGTTGAAAAAAGAATTTGACTTATCCTAATATAAAAAAAAAACTTGCAAAAACTCAATTCACCTAGCAGCAAAATGAGCTCTCGAGAGTGAGAAAGAGATCCCCTGGACCTTAGAAGCATTTCGTTAGTAGCCAGATCTACTTATAATAATAATAATAATAATAATAATAATAACCATAGTTATAGTAATAGCTGAAATTTATACAGAGCTCACTATGTGCCAGGAATTGTACTAAGTGCTTTACAATTATTATCCCATTTGCTCATTCAAATGATCAGATGGCCACCTGTCAGGGTTACTATAGAAAGGATCCTTGCAGCATAAAGGAGATTGAGCTAAAATATCTTGAGATTTCTCCACTTCTGGATATTTCTGGTTTTAATTGTTAAAGGAAAAGTTGAGTAATTTAAGTCAACAAAGATATTTATGTGGGGTTTAAATTTTAAAAGTTGGATTTAAATGAATTATCCTAAATTATGTATTTATTGAATAATGCCTAAATCTAACTCTTAATGGAGAAAGTTGTTTTTCATTTTTAAAAAAAAGACTGTAAATTATGTTTCCGTCTCCAAAATTTCATCAGTCACCATTAAAAGTCCCATTTGATTCATTTGTCCGATAATACAAAGTGGGCATAGCACTCTCGCCACCTGGTGGCAGCACACCAAAATCACAAGGAAAAATGTTTTGAGAACTGAAATAAAAATCTTGGAGAAGGAAATCTACAAATCAAACAGCTGTAGCCCTTCCCCACCTCTGCCTCTTAGGAGACCTAAAATCACAAAGCAATAGAATACCAGAGTCAGAACCAAGTCTCAAATCCAAAACTTGCAGTCCTGGGATTCAGCATGAACTATACCTCTAAAAATATAGATAAGGAAAACAGAGCTCAAATAATTTTCTAGGGACACAGCTTGGTGTGATGAGAGGAGGATCCAGATCTCTGCTTCTTCATTCATTGGCTGACTAAGTGGATACCACTCCCTTCTCAGCCACCAGTTCCCAGCCTCTCCTCCCCATCTATTTTCAGCCTTTACTCTTCCAAAGACCAGGGCAAAGATCCCTCATGCTGCCTGACTGGAAACCCTATGTTAGTTTTAACAGATTTTCATTTTAAACCATTTACTTTCATGTCCCTTCCTTTTTCTGTCACTCAAGGGAAATTAGGATCCCCCAGAATATGCTGTGCCTTTTCTCATGCTGGATATATCTTTTCTCATTCCAGGAATGTGTTTGTAAATGTTTAATAACCAAGTTTTCTAGGAGAAAAAATACATTCACACATACTTTTAATTTTTTTGTATTATTTTTGCATATTGCATATTTTTGAATTATTTGCATTAACACTTTGATGATTTCTAAGGTATTCACATCAAAAATGTAACAATAAGCTCTATTAGCAGTTAAAGCTAGCTCCTGCACACCTCTATCTCCTCTCTGCTGTTTTACTTCACACACACACACACACACACACACACACACACACACACAAGGTCCTCATGTACTAAGGGTACTAGGTCTCCCATGTACAAGCACTAGGAGTATTAGGTCTCCCATACTAGGAGTCTCCCATCCACTCTATCAAATGATTTCTTTTCATCAGGATTCACATTGAACTGGATTAACAGAGGACAACTCAGAATCATGGAATCATGGAACCTTACTAGGTAGTAAATCAGTCAACAAGTATTTATTAAGTACCTACTATGTGCCAGGCACTGTGGTACCTCCAGGATTATCTAGTTCCTACTAGAAACATAAATCCTGTTTATGACAAAGCTATTGGAAAGGTCATTTGCCTCTAGCATCAGAGAACCTGGGTTCCAATCTCACTTCCAATTCTTATTACCTATGTGACATGGGACAAATCACTTCACCTCCCTCACAGCCCCAGTGTCCTCATCCAGCTTCTAAAGTCCTTTGTGGGTCTAGACATATCATCCTTAAAGGATTCACTCAGTTTCTGGCCATCACCAGTGAGAAAGCTTCCGCCTCCTAAAAACATCTTGTTCTATTTTTAAGGCAGCTCAAATCATGAGTTCTTTCTTCTATTGAGCTAAAATCTGTAGCCCTGTCACTCCTATCCAATAGTCCTTGTGCTACTAAGCAAAAAAAATTAACCCTGCTCTCAATGAGTTTACACAAATAAGTGAGTTGTGTGTGTGTGTTAGACTTAACAATAATTTTGGAAGAAAACCGTTAACAGCTGAGGAGATAAAGTAAAGCATCATATAAGAGATGAAGTCTGAGCTCTGCTCTGATGGACTTTAGGGATTCTTTTCTTTTTCATATGTTAAGGGTTTTTTATGTAAAATGGTAAAGACAATTTTAATACTCATTTTATAAGATTTTGAGTTCCATTCCCTCCCTTTCTCCAAGATGGCAAGCAATCTGATATAGATTATATGTGTGTAGTCACGTAAAACATATTTCCACATTAATAATGTGAAAAAAAGAACAAAAGGGGGAAAAACATGAAAAAAACAAAAAAAGTGAAGAGAATGCTTCCATCTGCATTCAGACTGCCTTTCTCTGGATGTGAATGGCATTCTACATTATGAGTTCTTTGGAAGTGTCTTGAATCATTGTATTGCTAAGAAGAGTCAAGTCTATTATAATTGATGATTGCATGATGTTATTAGGGATACTGAGATGAAGATGGAGTGAATTCCAAGTATGAGAGGATTGCCTGTGCAAAGGCACAGAGATGGGGAGAAAGGGAGGGAAGGAAGAGTTAAGCATTTATTTACCACCTACTGTGTGCCAAGTCTATGCAAAACACTTTTACAAGTATTATTTCATTTGATCTTCACAATGACCCTGTGAAATAGGTGCTGGAAAGTGGTGAATGTGAGAAGCAATAAGTAGAATTTTAACAAATAGAATGCTCAGTAATTTTATTTAATAGGAAATGAGGTGCATCAGTGTGCATTTGGATGGTACCATAGTGCACAGGACATTGGGCCTGGCGTTAAGTAGACTCAACTCCCTGAATTCAAATCTGGCCTCTGACACTAACTAGTTGTGTGATCCTGAGCAAGTCACTTACCCTGTTTGCCTCAGTTTCCTTATGTACAAAATGAACTGGGGAAGGAAATGACAAACTACTCCAGGATCTTTGCCTACAAAACCCCAATTGGGGTCAAGAAGTATCAGACAGGACTGAAACAATTGAACAACACAGCTCTTTCTCCAGGGATACATAACATTTTTTCATCATAAGTTCTTCAAAGTTGTCTTGGATCATTGTATTGCTAAAAATAGTTATGTCATTCACAGCTGAGCATTTTACAATACTGCTGAATTCTATCATAATCATATTTATTCAGCCATTCCCTAATTGAAGGACATCACCTCAATTTCCAATCCAACAGAGTGATGGGTCCTCCATGCCCCAGGCTCAGACCTCTTGTTAAAAAATAAAATGCGGGGGACAGCACGATGGGGCCTGGAGTCAGTGGGACCTGAGTTCAAATCAGACACTTTGCAATTATTAGATAAGTTATTTAAATCCCAGTCATCTGGGGGTGAGAGTTAAGTGGGCCACCAGACTCCTTCCCGCAACATATGCTTTTGTTTTGGAAGGACTCAGCAACCCCTTATTGATCTCCATTAACTTGCTGTTTGGGACGATGAAGCAATCTCCTGCTTTGATCTCTTGGTCCTTGAGATGGGGGGAAAGAGAGAAGGGAGGAAGTTGCAGCAAAGAGGCTTGGCCATTGGACAGGATGAGCTATCTATTCACTTGTTGAGTCAATTGGGCATTTATTAAGTCAATTAGACAATGAGCCTTTATAGTTTGTTATGTATTATCAATCACTATGAAAGACATTTAACCCTGTTGCCTCAGTTTCCTTATCTACAAAATGAACTGGGGAAGGAAATGGCAAACTACTCCAGTGTCTTTGCCAAGAAAATCTCAAATGGGGTCATAAAGAGTTAGAAATGGCTGAAAATGACTAACAAAAAGTTTATTGAATAGTAGGGTGACATAGAAATATAATTTAAGAAAATCATTTGGGCAGCTGAATGGAAGACAAAAATGTAAAGGTAGAAATACTTGAGGCAAGGTGACTGATTAGAACCTGTTATATTCAGTAGACTTAAAAGGAAAAACAACTTCTGTTTATTCTCACTTCTATTTTTTCTTTTATTTAGTATTTTATTATATTTATATAATTATATTTAGTATATTATTTAGTATTTTATTTTATTTTTCCCAGTTATATGTAAAAACAAATTTTAACATTCATTTTAAAACTTTGAGTTTCAGATTCTTTCCTCTCCTTCCTCCCCACTCTGCCTCATTGAGAATACAAACAATTCAATATAGGTTATACATGTTTAGTCATGCAAAACATTTCCATAATAGTCATGTTGTGGAAAAAACATGGAATGCCGCTCCTGCTCTAAAAAAAAAAAAAAACTCAAAAAAAAAAGTTTTGTTTTTTTTTAAAGTATCCTTCAATATGTATTCAGACACCATCAGCTCTTTCTCCGGGGATATATAACATTTTTTCATCATAAGTTCTTCAAAGTTGTCTTGCATCATTATATTGCTGAAAATAGTTATGTCATTCACAGCTGAGCATCTTACAATATTGCTGAATTCTATCATAATCATATTTATTCAGCCATTCCCTAATTGAAGGACATCACCTCAATTTCCAATTCTTTGGCCCCAGAAAAAAACTTAAATATTTTTTGCACATAAAAGTCCTTTTTTTTTTCTTTTCTTTTCTTTTTATCTTTTAGGGATATAGATCCAGCAGTGGTATTTCTAGATCAAAGGAAACACATGGTTTTATGGCCCTTTGGGCATAGTTTCAAACTGCTTCACAGAGTGGTTGAATCAGTTCACAACTCCACTAACAATGCATTAATGTTTCATTTTTCTCACCTTCCCTCCAACATTTGTCATTTCCTTTTAGCCAATCTAATGGGTATATGGTAGTACTTCAGAATTGCTTTAATTTGCATTTCTCTAATTAGTAGTAAGTTAGAGCATTTTTTTTCATATGACTATAGATAGCTTTGATCACTTCATCTCAAAACTGTTCTTATCTTTTGATTATTTATCAATTGGAGACTCTTCTATAAACTTGGTTCTCTGCATCTCTTCTCCTCATTTGAACATATAGGTTGAGACTCTGACAGTTCTCCTTTTGACTTCCTATGGGGAAGCTCTCAGTACAACAATTCATGACAACAAACATGACAGCAGGAGCAAATGCTGTGTAGATGAGTGTGGATCGGGATCTCAAATCAATCTCTGGTTGCCTCAAGTCTCTCTTCTGCTTAGTGTTTCTTTCCATGAGCACAGATGACCAAATAGTGATGGAGGTGAATAGTTTTGGTATCAGCCTCTGCTGGTCTTCAATGACTCTAGAGGAAAGAGTAAGAGCTCTGTGAAGCTCTACCTCTCTTAAAACCAATTCAGGTATAAGTCAAGACATCAGCTTCTTGTTATCATGAAATCACTTTGAGAACAAAAGATGAACAACAATGATAAATTTGAGCAGGGATTATAGGTAGCTAGATGACCCAATGAATAGACCTCTAGGCCCCAAATCTGGAACACAAGTTAATCTGACTTCACACACCTACTATCATTCAATCAATAAACATTTATGAAGCACCCATTTTGTGCAAGGCAAGGCACTAAAATGTAGTAATTTACTTCCCAGGGCTGTTGTGAGATTTAAATGAGATAATATTTAAGTGCTTAGTACAGTGTTCAGCACATAAGTGCTTAATAAAATTTTGTTTCCTTTTGCCTTTCCTTCCTTCCCTTCCTCTTTTCCCTTTCTTCCTTCATTCTTTTCTTCCTTCCTCTCTTTCCATCTTGCCTTCCTTCTTTCTTTCTTTCCTTCCTACATTCTTTCTTTTCCTTCTTCCTTCTTTTCCTCCTTTCTTCCTTTCCTCATTCCTTCCTTTTTCTCTCTTTCAATCTTCTCTCCCTTCTCTCCTTCCTTTGTTCCTTCTTCTCTCTTTCCATTTTTCCTTCTTTCTCTCCTTCCTTCCTTCCTGTCTTGAGAACCTGGGAGCTGTGGGATCCTGGTGCCAAGCAGGATAATGAACATAAATCATGCTGTGGCTTGCCAGAAGATTTGAGAGTTTCTTGGATCTTAGAGATCCCAAGTAAAAGTCAAATGACTGTCAACAGCCCAATAAGGTGTTTCATGTTTAAATGTTTTAAGCATCAACACTCCTAGAGAACATAATTAGAATAATTAATTACTGGATCATGCTTTAAGTATTTGTAAAGGTGCACTCATTCACTTTTTGATCTTTAAGCATTCTTTCTATGGTAGAGGAAAAAAATAGCTCTTATGTGCTTTATCTATTTTGTACAATGGGTATCTTTCTTAAAAGGGAAAGAAAGAAACAAGCATAGTCCTATTATGTGTCAGGACTATGATAAAAGCTTTAACAAATATAATCCCATTTTTAGCAACAACTCCCGAAGGCAGTTGCTTATTATTTTCCTTATTTTACATTCAAGGAAACTGAGGCAGGCTAAAGTTAAATGATTTATTTAAGATCATAGAGTGTTTGAGGACAGATCTTCCTTATTCCCAACCTAAGATAATACCCACTATTATCACATAGATACCTTTAGTGCCTGCTAATATCATTTGGGGAAATATGACACGAACATTTCTACTAGCTTTTATATAGGGAGCTTTCACCAGTGTTCTTACATTGGAGTAGAAACTAGTAAACCACAGCTTTCTTAGTATAGGGTCTCCCAGGAGATCCCTCAGCTGAGAGAGGGCTCGCCAGTCTCCTGGACTTGTGGATCTCGACAAATGGATGATGAAGCTAGGGAGGTAGGCTGGAGCCAGACTGGAAGTAACTTTGCAGGGTGATCAGAATTTTTAAGTCTGAAGTGACAGGGAATCCTTAGAGATTTTGGTACTGGGAAACAAAATGGTTAGGTCTGTGCTTAGGAAAATCCCTTTGGCATCTGTGTGGAGAAGATATTGAAGAGAGCAGGAATATGAAGCAGGGAGTATGATGGGGCACTATTATTGTGGCACTCAAGGAGAGTTTTGAAGCTAAATGATTTGCTTACTATGCTATTATTATTGAGTCACGTCTAAGTTTCCATGAGCTCATTTGGAGTTTTCTTGGCAAAAATGCTAGAATGATTTGCCATTTCCTTCTCCAGTTCATTTTACAGATGGGGAAACTGAGGCAAACAGGATTTGTGACTTTGCCCAAGATCACATAGCCAGTAAGTGTCTGAGACTGGATTTGAACTCAGGGAGATGAATCTTCCTGACTCCAGGTCTGGCACTCTGCATTATGGCACCACTTAGCTGCCCAAAAATTTGCTCACTATTTTCTCCTTAACATCCCTGTCAGCTTTGATCCAAACTCAGCTTAAGGCCATAGCAACCAAGATTTGAGTCTAGGTTTTCTGCCTCTATAATCGAAACTCTATAACTCATCAAACCTTGGAAGAGAACTTGACCCATTATGAGCACTACATAAATGCTTATTCTTTTCCTTTCTTTGCCTTTTTGTGTTTCATGCCTTAATTCAAGAATAATTTTTCAGGAGGAAAAGGGAAAAAGACATTGAGATCCCTCTGAAATTCCCCTTATGGCCACAGTAGTCATTTTCAGAAGCTGTCAAGTAAATTGAATTCCCACCTTCTAATTTGGTCTTTTATATCCAGTACCCACTTTTGCTCAAAATTTCTTCACAATAACCATGTAGAAGGGCATGTCCCTGCCTGACTTACTCTAATAGCTTCCTTGCCCTTGTTCCTTCTCACACCTTCCTAACCATGGTGGGTAGACAGTGAAAGGGAAGAAGAGAGATTAAGGAAGGAAATCATGGTTTGAGAGTAATGTAGAGTTCCTCAAAAGATAGGGAAGACAGGAAACCCAAAGACATTAAGTAGTATGAGACACGCTAATATTCAAGGTCCAATCCCTTTTTGTTGAGCAAGTTTTGAGCAAAACTGAAAAGTCCCAAAGATCTTTGGACACAAGATGACACAACAAAACACGGGGAACTCATTGAGAAAATACTTGCCAAAAGTCAATGGGGAAAAAAAGTTTGATAACTCCTGTTCTCTAAAAATCTTAATTTCGGGTAAAGCCAAAGAAATCTGGAGACCTCCAAGAATTTGGTAAATTTCACTTCACCCAAATAAATGGTTACTCCAAATCCTTCCATCTCTCCACAAGTCTCTACAGTTCTTCCTGTCACCAATCTTGTGAGCTAATTACCTTGCCTCCTATCTCATCTAAAAAAATTGAAGTGATGGACAGCTCCTTCTTCTCCCTTCCTCTTTTCATACAGCTTGACAGTTCTCCCAAATATCCTTCTTAATCTAGCTAGCTAGCTATTTCTCATGAAAAGAAAGACCCTCTCCTTACCAAAGCAACCCCTCTACATGCATCTTTGATCCCTGTCTTCTCCAGGTCTCTCCATCATCCCCATTCTCTCTCTCATCCTCATTCTTGCCCCTTGCCTTCTGCCTACACACATGCCTGTGTCTCTTCCATCTTTAAAAAAGCACTTACTTGACCCAATCATCCCTATCAGTTATCCTCCTAATCTCAGCTAAGCAGCCTACAAGTCATCCATAAGAGCATTCTCCATTTCTTTTCTTCTAAACCCTCAGCAAGCTGACTGCTTAAACTCATTATCAACTGAACCTGCTCTCTCCAAAGTCACCATAATCTCTTTAATTGACAAATCTAATAGCTTTTTCTCATCTCTTATACTTCTTGGCTTCTCTATCTTTTTAAACACTTGTTCTGGTTACTTTTTTCCTCTCCAGATGTTCTTACTCCAGTCCTTGACCTCAAGAAGTTTACATCCTATTTGGACAAAACAATATATACACAATTATATTTAAAATTTCTACAAAGTAAATATGAGGTAATTGGAGGAGAGGGAACACTAGCAACTGGGAGAATTAAGAGAAGCCTCTATAGTATGTCGGACTCAAGTTGTCATAAAAAGGGATAAAGATTCAAGAAAATGTAAGGAGGGACAGCACTGCAAACATAGGGGACAGCTTGTGCCAAGGCAAGGAGATGGAGAGCTTAAATGTTGTATATATGTGGGAGCTAGAAGCCAGGACATGCAATCCTTGTTTGCAGAGAGACTGTGTCTTACCTAAACTTTTCATTTCTTGCATCACATATTATCATATTCCACACAACAAATGCCATATGACCTCTTGCCTCAACGGGATACTTATTATAACGGGATCTGTATTTCATACAACCTATGAGACTTTGACCTAGTCATTTAACCTTATTGAGCCTTGATATTTACACTTATGAAATGATGGGGCTGGAACAGAGATGTACCTTTCAATTTGAAATCCTTTAATCTGGTGAATAGAATGCATTTTTTATGAAAGAATGAAAGAAAGAAAGAAAGAAAGAAAGAAAGAAAGAAAGAAAGAAAGAA